>NIVC01003603.1:47500-75000 GCA_002269645.1 Macrostomum lignano
TTCTAGGCGATGCAAAATTTGCTGCACCGAAATCTTGATCCTTCTGAGTGGAAAGTGGAAACGATAAGAGAAAACGGTTTTTACGCGTGTCCAAGTGCAGACACGCTGAGAATTTGAGAAGCGCGAGAGGACAGGTCGTTTAACAGCATGAGGTAAAAGGAAACAGGAGAACAAGTGTTTAGTTGGGTCAGACTTTCTCTTTTTAAATTTGTCTGAACTATTTCCCTTGCCTGTGTGTCTGCCTGCCTGTCCGTCTCTCCTAGCGCAATTCACGCCCAGCATGTGGTGTTTGTCTTGACTGCGACATTGCGCTGTGTTGTGCAACTTCTGCAGGCCCCGTCTTGCTAGCCAGCTGCCGCCTCTCCGCTTTTATCAATCCTTGAGCCACTGTCATTTCTCACTCTCATTCTCTGTGTGTGTGCGCGTGCGTTCCACTGAGAGACGTGTGATGGAATTTCCGTTTGTGGTTTTATTTTCTTTCAGCTGCTCTGTGATCAAGGATTTCTACAATAGAGATTCTGGAAAGGCTTCATCCATAACTTCTGGTCCAAGGATGCAACCTTCCAATCTATGAAAAAATATTATTTTGAATTTTTTTAATTATCTCGAGCTGGTGAAGTTTCGAGCTTGTGATGAAGTTTCGAGCTTGGGAAGTTTCGAGCTTGTGCTGAAGTTTCGAGCCTGGGAAGTTTCGAGCTTGTGATGACGCTTCGAGCTTGTGATGAAGTTTCGAGCTTGTGATGAAGTTTCGAGCTTGTGATGACGCTTCGAGCTTGTGATGAAGTTTCGAGCTTGTGATGAAGTTTCGAGCTTGGGAAGTTTCGAGCTTGTGATGAAGTTTCGAGCTTGTGATGAAGTTTCGAGCTTGTGATGAAGTTTCGAGCTTGTGATGACGCTTCGAGCTTGTGATGAAGTTTCGAGCTTGTGATGACGCTTCGAGCTTGTGATGAAGTTTCGAGCTTGTGATGAAGTTTCGAGCTTGTGATGAAGTTTCGAGCTTGTGATGACGCTTCGAGCTTGTGATGAAGTTTCGAGCTTGTGATGAAGTTTCGAGCTTGGGAAGTTTCGAGCTTGTGATGAAGTTTCGAGCTTGTGATGACGCTTAGAGCTTGTGATGAAGTTTCGAGCTTGTGATGAAGTTTCGAGCTTGGGAAGTTTCGAGCTTGTGATGAAGTTTCGAGCTTGTGATGACGCTTCGAGCTTGTGATGAAGTTTCGAGCTTGTGATGAAGCTTCGAGCTTGTGATGAAGTTTCGAGCTTGTGATGAAGTTTCGAGCTTGTGATGACGCTTCGAGCTTGTGATGAAGTTTCGAGCTTGTGATGACGCTTCGAGCTTGTGATGAAGTTTCGAGCTTGTGATGAAGTTTCGAGCTTGGGAAGTTTCGAGCTTGTGATGAAGTTTCGAGCTTGTGATGACGCTTCGAGCTTGTGATGAAGTTTCGAGCTTGTGATGAAGTTTCGAGCTTGTGATGACGCTTCGAGCTTGTGATGAAGTTTCGAGCTTGTGATGACGCTTCGAGCTTGTGATGAAGTTTCGAGCTTGTGATGAAGTTTCGAGCTTGGGAAGTTTCGAGCTTGTGATGAAGTTTCGAGCTTGTGATGAAGTTTCGAGCTTGTGATGACGCTTCGAGCTTGTGATGAAGTTTCGAGCTTGGGATGAAGTTTAGAGCTTGTGATGAAGTTTCGAGCTTGTGATGAAGTTTAGAGCTTGTGATGAAGTTTCGAGCTTGTGATGAAGTTTCGAGCTTGGGAAGTTTCGAGCTTGTGATGAAGTTTCGAGCTTGTGATGAAGATTCGAGCTTGTGATGAAGTTTCGAGCTTGTGATGAAGTTTCGAGCTTGTAAACTGTAATGAAGCTTCAAGCTTTACAAAAGAACACTTTTCAAACTTCTCTTCGTTATAATAAATTTTGTGGAGACGCTATTCAGCTTTAAACACGTCTTCTTGCCTTTGAAAAAAAAGGTAAATTTGAGGCAATGGAAACAGCTGTCTTTCCATAAATAGCCAAATTTGAGAAATTTCGTTGCGCCTCAAGTCAGCTGTTTCCAATCCAGATTGCTAGCTTTGAGGCGTCCGTGACTATAAAGACCGGGCTTAAATTTCAACACAATTCGACACCAAATCTCGCTGACTTTTCAACTTGAGCAGCTATTCACAAATTTGCTCCAAGCCAGAACCCCAACCCCAATTTAGGGAGATTTCTCCCCATCGTGCTCTCCCCAGCTCCCCGCGGAGGAAATTGGCTTTCACCCCCGATCCGGAGTTTGGGAGCGTCCAGCTGCCCTGTCTTGGCCCACCATCTATCTACTCGACTCGGCTTACTGCCCCGTCGTAACACCTGGACCTCGTCGTGCCACTCTTTACTCACTCAGTGATCCGCTGCGGGCTTGACTAGATTCTCAAATTCACCTGGGCCAAGATCGATATCCCTTTTCACTCTAATCTCTCTTTACGATATCTATCCATCCATCTAATCTATCCCGCATTCTCACTTCATTTTTGTGGACTTGGAAACCATTGTTTTTATTGTTGCCGTTTTCGGAATCGCATCAAGAAGATTAGGATCTCTGCGCATCGTGTTTGGGGCAACAAGAGGTGAGGGACAGCTCTGGCCTCTCTGTATTATTGTATCAATTATCCAGAATACCGCTGCAACACTCTCTTATCCACTTAGCAACTGAAGTGTTAGCCTTTGAAATGTGACAACTATTGCAGATACCACCGCATCATCTTCTCGCCTTGTTTTTGTGTCCTCTCATTTTATTCCACCGTCTCAAAGAGCGGTCCGATCTGTATATTGATAGCAATTAGAAATGGCACCTTTTTCTGTTTGAATAGTAGAATTTCTCTGTTCATGCGATGTTTGCTGAGATAACCTTGAATAATTCGGAGTAGTATACTCAGGGGCGTCGCCACCGGGGGGGAGGACAGGGGGACATGTAAATGCTCTGTCCTCCGGACCTCACCCAACCTTGTGACCCGCTATGGAAATCAATAATTTTTCTTCAGGGCGACAAAATATTGTGCCTGCGACACCAAAATGAGTGCCTGTGGCGCAAAGAGAGTGCCTGCGACACCAAAATGAGTGCCTGTGGCGCAAAAAGGGTGCCTGTGGCGCAAAGAGAGTGCCTGCGACACCAAAATGAGTGCCTGTGGCGCAAAAAGGGTGCCTGTGGCGCAAAGAGAGTGCCTGCGACACCAAAATGAGTGCCTGTGGCGCAAAAAGGGTGCCTGTGGCGCAAAAAGAGTGCCTGCGACACCAAAATGAGTGCCTGTGGCGCAAAAAGGGTGCCTGTGGCGCAAAAAGAGTGCCTGCGACACCAAAATGAGTGCCTGTGGCGCTAAAATGAGTGCTTGCGGCGCTAAAATGAGTGCCTCCGGCGCTAAAATGTGTGCTTGCAGCGCCAAAATGTGTGCTTGCAGCGCCAAAATGTGTGCTTGCAGCGCCAAAATGTGTGCTTGCAGCGCCAAAATGAGTGCCTGCGGCGCCAAAAATAAGTCCTTGCGGCGCTAAAATGAGTGCCTGCGGCGCTAAAATGAGTGCCTGCGGAGCTAAAATAGGTGCCTGCGGCGCCAAACTGAATGCTTGCGGCGCCAATATGAGTGCTTACGGCGCTAAAAATGAGTTTTTGCGGCGCCAAATGAGCACTGACAACACCGATTCTGAAAATAATGTACCTTCTTGCTTCTCCCCCCCCCCACCATAAAATCCATGGCGACGCCCCTGAGTATACTGACCACACAGTGCCTTGGTTGGATTCATTGCGCGGTCATACTCATTTGGGGCTTGTGCTCGAAAAACAGCCACGAGGGCCAGCCCCCAAGGCGCATAGAGTGTACATGTCTGACGATTAAACAGTCAGGGCTGCTGTACACCCTGTGTGAGCGTGTGTATGAGAGCAGCCTGCGTACAGCATTGGCGCACCTGTGTGTACCCTGGAGTCAGCGGAATGGGCAGAACTGCCGTCAGCGCTGGTTGTGGAACGTTGTTCAGTTTATCTCACGCTTTGCCCAAGCATCACTTATTTCCTAATGTATCGCATTTAACATTCACCACTTTTCCCTTTGATTCTTGCTTGTAAATGTAAACCAAGTCTTTGAATCCGATATCTTTCAGTTTTTCTTGTTTCTGTCCATCTATCTATATGTGTGTATTTGTATGCAGAAGAAGAATTTTAATTGGCCCTATAAGTCTACCTAAGTCCAGCTTGGTTGGGGCGCGTGGGCTCGTGGATTCTTGAGAGACGCAGCGGTCCTTCATCAATTTATGCATCCGTGCCTGCGTCTCTCCGCTATTATATTAGTTTGTGTTTGTTAAAACCAAACCCCCCGTAGAGAGGGAGAAGGAGAAGAGTGGGGACAAGTTCTCCGTGTGTGACGTCATAGCTGACCTCTACTCTTCTGTGTAAGGAGGCCGGTGCATCCTTATACCAGGTGTGTGTGTGTGTGGGTGTGTGTGTTTGCGTGGAAAATCTTTAATACTTAAAACGTTTATGAAAATTTATTTTTGCCCCCCTTCTATTCTGGGCCTCCTAAGGGTCGTCACGTTCTGTCCGATTTATTATCACTGCTACCTAGATAGAATGAGTTGCGTAAACTTTTTAGCTTGAATTTTTCACCAACTGGGGAAGCTACGAGTTTAAACTTTATTATTGGAACACGTGGCTTCAATTAGTTGAATATCAGTTCAGAAGGCAGTGGTCAGTTCACAAGACCGGCATTTCACACATCCCAATGCAGCATTTGATTCACAAGACCGGCATTTCACACATCCCAATGCAGCATTTGATTCACAAGACCGGCATTTCACACATCCCAATGCAGCATTTGATTCACAAGACCGGCATTTCACACATCCCAATGCAGCATTTGATTCACAAGACCGGCATTTCACACATCCCAATGCAGCAGTCACAGTTCACAAGACCGGCATTTCACACATCCCAATGCAGCATTTGGTTCACAAGACCGGCATTTCACACATCATAATGCAGCAGTCACAGTTCACAAGACCGACATTTCACATATCCCAATGCAGCAGTCACAGTTCACAAGACCGACATTTCACATAGCCGAAACCGGCTTCCATTCGCTTACAAGACCGCATTCACAGCGTCAAAAGACTTGATTCATACAGAAGAAAATTACTGTATATATAGCTTCTCACAACAGGTGGAAATTAGGAGCGTTAATAAGATTAGGATAACGAGTGAAACAGTTTTTTGGCTAAATCTTAAATGAGATTTGTCTGTATGGATTAGAAATTCTTAGTCTTATGGATTATACTCCTATAGATTCTCATGTATCTTTATGGAGATCTTAGATGGCAAATACTGATGCAAGTAGCGGGAGCAGATGACATGCTACTTCCAGCTGTCCCCAATACGGTCCCCAATACGGTCACAGTGACTCACTGTATTACTAATGCAAACAAGAGGAGCTGGTTAAACAGATTTCCCAGTTCAACTTTGTGAAAGATGCCAGAATGAAAGCAGCTTTACGATTGCTTTTAGAGGACTGGGGGGCTTTATGCAGTCAACTTTTCTCGACAAAGATCTTCCTTCCTTGCTTGTCTTCTGCTTCTCTTGCTGGACACGCGAATCGCAGTCGAGTGCTTTCTGAGATTTGTCCCGCCCAGCCAGCCCCGTCCCGGCCTTCAGTAAATACTGCCCCTATATATGGCATGCGTCTCTCTCGCAGTTCTTTGCGGCACCATATGGGGGCTTGGCGCTGGTGTTGGTCCCTGGACTTGGGAGTATGGAAATTAGTGGCATATGGCAGGCATTCCGCTCGCACAGCTTGTGCGCCAGGCAAGTTTTATAATCGGAATAGGGTGGGGGGCTCTGAATCAAGATGGGGTCGGGGATTTGGGAAACAAGAGGAAATCTAAATTTAGGGAGCTGGGATGGTCATCGGACTTGACTGACCGGGATTCTTTAGGGCGGTCTGCCCTCACAGTCACAATCCTGAAGCTTATGATTATAAACATTTAAATGAAAACTCGGTCATTTATATAATTGTATAATTTATTATAGCAATCCTCGCTCCGCTTAGGGGATTTTTTAAAGGGATTTTTTATATAAAACTGAAACAAAGAAAAACTGGAAAGTTAAACGCTCGTTAAAATTCAACTAGCAATTCTTCTTCTTTTAAACTATTAATTTTAAGTTTGAGTTTCGAAATACCGTTATATTCGGTGAGAAAGCACGATTTGGTAATTAGGTAAGCCAACAGAGAGATTTGAGACAGGTATGGGGGAGAGATAGAGGGAGACTGGAAGGAGTTAGACAGGAGTATAAAGAAGAATTTGGGGTTAGTGAGGGAGATAGAGGGGGTTAGTGAGGGAGATAGAGGGGGTTAGTGAGGGAGATAGAGGGGGTTAGTGAGGGAGATAGAGGGGGTTAGTGAGGGAGATAGAGGGGGTTAGTGAGGGAGATAGAGGGGGTTAGTGAGGGAGATAGAGGGGGTTAGTGAGGGAGATAGAGGGGGTTAGTGAGGGAGATAGAGGGGGTTAGTGAGGGAGATAGAGGGGGTTAGTGAGGGAGATAGAGGGTGTTAGTGAGGGAGATAGAAGGTGTTAGTGAGGGAGATAGAGGGTGTTAGTGAGGGAGATAGAGGGTGTTAGTGAGGGAGATAGAGGGTGTTAGTGAGGGAGATAGAGGGGGTTAGTGAGGGAGATAGAGGGTGTTAGTGAGGGAGATAGAGGGTGTTAGTGAGGGAGATAGAGGGGGTTAGTGAGGGAGATAGAGGGTGTTAGTGAGGGAGATAGAGGGGGTTAGTGAGGGAGATAGAGGGTGTTAGTGAGGGAGATAGAGGGTGTTAGTGAGGGAGATAGAGGGTGTTAGTGAGGGAGATAGAGGGTGTTAGTGAGGGAGATAGAGGGTGTTAGTGAGGGAGATAGAGGGTGTTAGTGAGGGAGATAGAGGGGGTTAGTGAGGGAGATAGAGGGTGTTAGTGAGGGAGATAGAGGGGGTTAGTGAGGAAGATAGAGGGTGTTAGTGAGAGAGATAGAGGGGGTTAGTGAGGAAGATAGAGGGTGTTAGTGAGAGAGATAGAGGGGGTTAGTGAGGAAGATAGAGGGTGTTAGTGAGGGAGATAGTCGGGTTAGTGAGGGAGATAGTCGGGTTAGTGAGGGAGATAGTCGGGTTAGTGAGGGAGATTGTCGGGTTAGTGAGGGAGATAGTCGGGTTAGTGAGGGAGATAGTCGGGTTAGTGAGGGAGATTGTGTGTGTGTTTGTTTGTGTGTGAGTGAGAGAGAGAGTATGATTCACTGAGTCGTTAGTTTACTAATTGTATTTATTAATATCATAATTATCATAAAGGCGCACAGTTGCTAATGCTTCTGTTTGGCAGATTATATTGTCAATAAAAAATCACAGAATAATTTTATTCTAGCATTAACTAACCAGCGCATGAAACTCGGGTCTGTGTTCTGAAATAAAATCGCTAAATAAACAGCTAATTACACCTGTATTTAGCAGCACTGCCGATTATTACTGTCGGCTGTCGCCCAGGCTGGCAGGGACAGGTGGGGCAAGTTCTTTTAACACACCTTGCTGGGCAATCTAATTATACTGTTGGTTGGACAATTTTCGAATAGAGCGAGTGGTCCTGCTCAACCTGATCAGCTGCCAATGTCAATCAAATTGCCGTGGCAACCAAAATTGCCCCCCCGTGGTGTTTTTTACCTAATTAAATTTTGCACCCTGCTACCGCATCCGGTTAGCAAGAGTTTTTGTTATAATTCTGGGCGCAATCTCTAGCAGATTTTTGCTAATTATTCATTAATTGCGCTCACTGATTTCGTGGTCCAGACTCCAGATGCAAAATATGCAGTGCAAATCAACCGACCCTAACTTCGAAGTTTAATCTCTGTTTAATAATCCACAATTAAAAATGGATTAACTTTGTAGCCCTCATTCCCAGAAGTTAACAAGTCTTAACCCTCATAAGCTGCTTCACAATCCTCAGGCTTCACAATCTTCAGGCTTTACAATCCTCAGGCTTCACAATCCTCAGGCTTCACAATCCCCAAGCTCACAATCCCTAAACTCACAATCCCTAAACTCACAATCCTCAAGCTCACAATCCTCAGGCTTCACAATTCCCAAGATTCACAATCCCCAGGCTTCAAAATCCCCAGGCTCACAATCCTCAGGCTTCACAATCCCCAAGCTCACAATCCCTAAGCTCACAATCCCCAAGCTCACAATCCCTAAGCTCACAATCCCTAAGCTCACAATCCCTAAGCTCACAATCCCCAAGTTCACAATCCTCAGGCTTCACAATCCCTAAGCTCACAATCCTCAGGCTTCACAATCCCCGAGTTTAAAAAATATGAATCCAACTAATACAAAAATCCTAATATCCTAAGTATTAATAAACAAAAAGCTACTATTATTTTTAAAATAGAACTTTTTATATCAATATATCAGGTGACATAAGTTGCTAATTTTGTACTCAAAACATGTTTTTAAACAAATTAATTCACCAAGTTATGAGTCTGCAACTCCGTACATGTGCGAGAAAATCGAGAGTCAGTGGCGGAAGAGAAGAATGAGCGGGGTGGCTGACGCGATAGACACGTGCCCCCCCCCCCCCCTACAGTGTGGGCAGTGGACTCAGCCCAGCATCTCAGTTCGCATTGAGAAGCGCCACCCCAACCTCCGCACACTCCGGGGCCCTGAGCCAATCCAAATAGCCACGCGAGCCAATGAGCACGCGACCCCAATCCTCTTCACTTGGGAGTTGGCTGTGAGGCGCGTGCTCATTGTGAGTTCTGTAGTGATAAAACTGGTGGGCAGGAGGCTGGCTTTTATTGTCCAGCCAGCCAGACAAGAGAGAGAAAGTCTTGAAAAAACACCCAAACAAAACTAGCAGAGTCAGCCAGTCTACTTAGATAGCAGCCTTAGTAGTGTTGGATTATTCAGAATGCTGTCGACGGAGCAGGCCCAGCAGCGTCGTAGGCCTTTCTCTCAGTTCTCCTCCTCCATGCGTTCTTGCCGACGTCGCCTGTCTCGTCGGCGCCTTCCGCCGTTTGCTTCACCGCCGCCGCCGACGCTGCCGTCAGCTCAGTCGCAGGCTGCAGCAACAACAACAACTAGGCAGTTGTACAGTCGCAAGCGCCGCTCCAGCATTGGCGCCGCTGCTGTTGCTACTGATGTACCGCGCAGCTTCAACTTCTGCTCAACTGCCAGCGTTATTAACGTTGTCGCCACGCCTACACCGCCGCCCCGATCGCCGGCGCATAAGCGTCGTCGCGGAGTTGAACCCGGCGGCGTTGGTGTCGACAATTTGAATAACGTCGCCTCTTGCAGCGGCAGCGGCTTGGGTCTACTTCGCGCCTGCGCGACTCTTTGCGCCGTCCATTCCTAACTAGAAGCAGCCGGCCGCGCAAATACCGGCTGAACACTAGCGGCATAGCTACTAATAGTAATACTGCTAGCCAGCACGCCAGTAGTAGTAAACCTATTGCAGTCAGTAGCGCCAGTCTGTGCCATCGGTCGGCCGCCGCCGCTTTCTGGCGTCTGCGAACCGCTTCGCCGTCGCCCTCGCCATCGGGTGGCTCACCGACCCCGGTGCGGCGCCCGCCTCAATCGCCGTTATTATTATTCGCCGCCTCTTCGTCCGCAGCCTGCCAGCGAATGGCCGCCTGCAGCACAGCCAGACGCTGCCAGACCCCAACAACAGCAGCGGCGGTTGCTGGCGGCTCTGGCCGACCATCGCCCAGTCATCATCACCAGCAGCAGCAGCAGCATCGGGCTCCGTTAGGCGCGTACAATCTACCGCCACCTGGCCAGGGACACGCGAGCGCCGGACGCGAGGTGAGACTATAAATAATTCTACGATGAAATTGATTTTTAATAAATAGAGAGCCATCTGGTCTTAGCTAGACTATTGTTAAAGTAAGCAAATAAGTCCTCTGTCTGCCTACCACGGGAGTGAAATTGTTCAAGCTTTGTACGAGTAGGAGTGAAGTGGGACGGTTTAGTTAGCAGACTTTTCCGAGTTTCGTTCGCAAACACTTCTTCTTAGCTAGCTTAACCCTTGCCCAAGTGAAGAATGATGAAGAATAAATTATTTCTATATCTGTGTTGAAGAGTGGGCGAGCTTGTCTTGTCTTTAAACCGGCATTGCGCAATCAAAAAATTGTTCAAATTGTTGTCCGTGTTCAACTTTGGATTGACATTGTCAAGTGGCTTTGCCCTCTTCTCGGCTCGGGGAGTGTAGAAGCTTGTGGATCAGGACATGGAAAACTGGTAGCAGTGGCGCCGAGCTGAAGCGCCTAAAATGAGGTAGCAGTGGCGCCGAACTGAAGCCTAAAATAGGGTAGCAGTGGCGCCGAACTGAAGCGCGCCTAAAATGGGATAGCAGTGGCGCCGAACTGAAGCGCGCCTAAAATGGGATAGCAGTGGCGCCGAACTGAAGCGCGCCTAAAATGGGATAGCAGTGGCGCCGAACTGAAGCGCGCCTAAAATGGGATAGCAGTGGCGCCGAACTGAAGCGCGCCTAAAATGGGATAGCAGTGGCGCCGAACTGAAGCGCGCCTAAAATGGGATAGCAGTGGCGCCGAACTGAAGCGCGCCTAAAATGGGATAGCAGTGGCGCCGAACTGAAGCGCGCCTAAAATGGGATAGCAGTGGCGCCGAACTGAAGCGCGCCTAAAATGGGATAGCAGTGGCGCCGAACTGAAGCGCGCCTAAAATGGGATAGCAGTGGCGCCGAACTGAAGCGCGCCTAAAATGGGATAGCAGTGGCGCCGAACTGAAGCGCGCCTAAAATGGGATAGCAGTGGCGCCGAACTGAAGCGCGCCTAAAATGGGATAGCAGTGGCGCCGAACTGAAGCGCGCCTAAAATGGGATAGCAGTGGCGCCGAACTGAAGCGCGCCTAAAATGGGATAGCAGTGGCGCCGAACTGAAGCGCGCCTAAAATGGGATAGCAGTGGCGCCGAACTGAAGCGCGCCTAAAATGGGATAGCAGTGGCGCCGAACTGAAGCGCGCCTAAAATGGGATAGCAGTGGCGCCGAACTGAAGCGCGCCTAAAATGGGATAGCAGTGGCGCCGAACTGAAGCGCGCCTAAAATGGGATAGCAGTGGCGCCGAACTGAAGCGCGCCTAAAATGGGATAGCAGTGGCGCCGAGCTGAAGCGCCTAAAATAGGGTAGCAGTGGCGCCGAACTGAAGCGCCTAAAATGGGATAGCAGTGGCGCCGAACTGAAGCGCGCCTAAAATGGGGTAGCAGTAGCGCCAATGAAGCGCCTCTGGTAGCAGTGGCGCCATTAAAGCGCTTTTGGTAGCAGTAGCCCCAATGAAGCGCCAGTAGTATGGTAGTAGTGGCGCCAAAGCCAAACTAAAGCGCCTAAAATGGGGTAGCAGTTGCGCCATTAAAGCGCCAATAGTGTAGGGTAGCAGTGGCGCCAATGCAGCACCTTAAATGAAGCCCCAGAGCGGTGGCTCGTGGCGTCAAACTAAAGCTTTAAAGAGCAGGGCAGCCATAAATGAATTCGTAATATATAGATTAACAAGCTGTTAAAACCCGCGGATTTTGAACCCGGGGAATTCCAATACCCGGAACTACTTTTGCATGTATTCTGAAATCTAAGGCCATACACAAACAAAAACTTGTTAATAGTTAGTAGGATAGAGGTAGACATAAAATGGAGCACATTCGTGTAAAATTAGGGTTTGAGACATTGTTGGCTGGGGTACTGCGCAGAATGTCAGGCAATGTCTGTCTGACTCTAAAACATATATTGCTAAACTCTGGTCTCTCCCTGACTCTCCCTACGTCCCTTGGATCCTTTAAAATTTCTATCATCTCTTTGTTTCCTCTCATCTCTCTCGTCCCTCGTCTCTCCTCTCTCCTCTCTCCCCTCTTCTCTCGTATCTTCCCTCATCTCTCTTCTCTTTCATCTCTCTTATCTCATCTCTTGTCTCTTCGTTTCTCTCTCCTCTCCTTTTTCCTCTCTACTTTTTCGTTTTCTCTCTCCTCTCCTCTCTCCTCTCTCCCCTCTCTCTCTCATCTCTCCCCTCTTCTCTCGTCTCTTCCCTCACCTCTTTTCTCTCTCGTCTTTGCTCTCTCATTATTCCTTTCTCTTCTTTTATCTTTTATCTCTTATCTCTTCTCATTTCTCTCTGCTCCCCCCCTCTCTCTCTCTCTCTCTCTCTCTCTCTCTCTCTCTCTCTCTCTCTCTCTCTCTCTCTCTCTCTCTCTCTCTCTCTCTCTCTCCTCTGTCTTTCTCTCTTATCTCTCCTTCTCTCTCTACTCTCTCCCCTCTCCATTCTCCTCTTTCCTCTCCTCTCTCCTCACTCACTTCTCTACCTTTGTCTCTCCTCTCATCTCTGTAACCTCTCCTCTGTTCTCTCTACTCTCCCATCTTTTATCTGTTCACTCTCGTCTCTGCTCTCTCATCCCCCCTCTTTAATCTGGCATCTCTGTCTTATATGTTCTCTCACCTCTCTCCTCTGTACTCTTTTCTTTCCCCTCTTTTGACTCCTCACTTTCCTTTCTCCTTTCTTCTTTCTCTTCTCTTCCCTTTTCTATACTCTGTCTCCCTCTCTTCTCTCACTCCACTCTCCTCTCTCCGTTATCTCTTATCTCTCCTTCCACCTCTCTCATCTCTAGAACCTTAGAGATGTAGAGATGTATCTTTATCTCTTCTCTCTTCCCTTTACTCTCTCATCTCTTCTTTCACCTGTTTCCTGTCTGCTCTCCTCTCTGATGTCTCCTCTCTCCTCTCATCTGCAGCTCTCTGCTCTCTCATCTCTACTCTCTCCTCTTGCTTTTCCTCTCTCCCCTCTTCTCCCCTCTCTCTCATCGTCCTCACCCCCTCATCTCTCCTATTATCTTTTATCTTTTTTTTATCCCCTCTGTCGCCTCTCCTCTCTTCGAATCGTCTATTCCTTCTTCTTTCCACTTTCATCTGCCCCTTAGCTATGAGCTGGATTCTTTATCTGGCCTTTGAGGTAAAAGTCTGCCCATCCCTGCTTGGAAAGCCAGTTTGTGGGACGTAGTACTCTCATGGTTGTTCTCATGCTTTGATCACGTCATCTTTCTTGCCAATTTGCAAGCCCTGAAAATAATTTGTGTATCTTTAGCTCCACTGCAGTCTGCATCAGTCTAACAACAAAGGAAATGCGCATTTCTTAGGAGGCCATTTAAATTTTAAAGTACCTTTAAAAGAAACCTAAAATTTCCATGGTGTGCCTAATTTAGTAGGGTTGTATTGCATTGCATCGCATCACCTTTTCATAAATCTTTCGCTTTTACAAACCATGCTGGATTCCCTCGATTTGCCATCCACTGTTAAACTGCTGCAGAGTTTTCCAATACAGACGACAGTGGTTAGAATTTCTCACTAAACTGTCATGGCTAAACGTAGCCTCTCACGCGCGGGGTACAGAGAAGGCTATTAAAAAGTTATTCCAAAACACTGTACATTTGCTATGTACATTCAGTCCTATCGCCTGACCCTTCGTCTGGCTCTGGGGGAATGAGTGAGTGAGTGGCACAAACAACAGAAAAAGCAGACAAACTTCACATGCTTACAGTTTCTTTTTTGGTTGAGTTACAGAGTTGAAACTTTACATTTAGATAGAGAATGGGTCAATAAAGAATTGTGTCAAGTTTGAAGTCAATCGCTTTACGTGGAGCAAACTTATGGCAGCTGAAATTTAGTCAATTTTGAAACCCTTTTACACATCTGGGCCCAGATCGGGAAAGAGAGGCAGGCGGGCGGAGGTTGGGGTGGTTGCTACGCTGAAAAAAACAGCCCAACTTTAAAAGTGCACAGCACCGCTCAGGATTAACTTTGAGACTCGAAATTTTACACGATTGTGTCAAAATAGTTGAAAATTGCCTGTGTCAAATTTGAAGAGAATCGGTAGAAGTGGAGCGGCGCTATGGAGGATTAAGTGAAAAAATCGCGCATTTTGAGCAGTTTTTTGTACTTTTAGGTAGGAAGACTTGAGTCTAGGAAATTAAAAGGTAGCCTAAGACATTCTCCGTAGTGAGTTTAGGGTGGGTGTAAAGTTTGGTGTAATTTGGTTGAGTGGTTTGGGAGTCCATAGCGATCAAAATTGTCCACAGACACACAGACAGACAGACAGACAGACACACAGACAGAGTTTTGATTTTTATAGTTAGAGACAAGCTGTTGAAACCCGCGGATTTTGAACCCGGGGAATTCCAATCCCCGGAACTACTTTTGCATGTATTCTGAAATCTAAGGCCATACGCAAACAAATTAATGTTAGTAAGATAGAGGTAGACATAAAATGGAGCACATTTGTGTAAAATTAGGGTTTGAGGCAAACATTGATATTGTTTGCTGGGGTACTCCACAGAATGCCAGGCAATGTCTGTCTGACTCTAAAACATGTATTGGCAAACTCTGGCCTCTCCCTGACTCTCCCTATGTCCCTTGGATCCTTTAAAATTTCTATCGTCTCTCTGTTTCCTTTCTTCTCTCTCATCCCTCGTCTCTCGTCTCTCCTCTCTCCTCTCTTCTCTCGTATCTTCCCTCATCTCTCTTCTCTTTCATCTCTCTTGTCTCATCTCTTCCCTCTTCTTTTCTCTCTCCTCTCCTCTCTCCTCTCTCCCCTCTTCTCTCGTCTCTTCCTTGTCCTCTCTATTCTTTTCTCTCTTCTCTTAACTCTCTCCTCTACTCTCTCATCTCTCCTCTCTACTCTTTCCTCTCTCTCTCCTCTCTCCCCTCGTCGCTCGTCTCTTCCCTCACCTCTCTTCTCTCTCGTCCGCTCTTTCATCTCTCCTTTCTCTTCTTTTATCTTTTCTCTCTTATCTCTTCTCGTTTCTCTCTGCTCTGCGCTTTCTCTCTCTCTCTCTTTCTCTCTCTCTCTCTCTCTCTTTCTCTCTCTCTCTCTCTCTTTCTCTCTCTCTCTTTCTCTCTCTCTCTCTCTCTCTCTCTCTCTCTCTCTCTCTCTCTCTCTCCTCTCCCATCTCTCTTCTCTCTACTCTCTCCCCTCTTCATTCTCCTATTTCTTCTTCTCTCTCCCTGTCTCTCCTCTCTCCTCTAGTCTCTGTAATATCTTCTCTCTTATCTCTCCTCTGTTCTCTCTACTCTCCCATCTCTCGTCTGTTCATCTGCTCTCTTATCTGTCATCTTTACTCTCTTATACGTTCTCTCACTTATCTCCTCTGTACTCTTCTCTTTCACCTCTTCTGACTCCTCTCTTTCCTTACTCCTTTCTTCTTTTCTCTTCCCTCTTCTATACTCTCTCTCGTCTATTATCTTTTCTCGTCTCTCTCACTCTCCTCTCACCTTTTTCACCTGTCTCATCTCTACAATCTCATCTCTTTCCTCTCTCCTCCTCCCTTTACTCTCTCATCTCTCCTTTCTCCCCTCTTCTTTCACCACTCTCTTATCTCTATCTCTTCTCTTCTCACTTCTCTCTCCCCCTTTTATCTCCTCTCTTCTCTATCCTTTCTACTCTCTCCTCTCCTCTTGACCCTCTGTCATCTTCTTTCTGCTCTCTCATCTCTACTCTCTTCTCAATCTTCTCTACTCTCCTCTCTCATCGATCCTCTGTCTCATCTCTCCCCTCTTCTCACCTTTACTCTTTCCTCTCCTTCCTTTCTCCCCTCCTCTCGCTTCTTCCTCCCTTCTTCTCTGCTCTCTCCTCACCACTTTTCCTTTTCACTCTCATCTGGCCCGCAGCCATGAGCTGGATTCTTTATCTGGCCTTTGAGATAAAAATCTGCCAATCCCTGCTTCGAAAGTACTATCATGGGGACCTTTGAAACTTCGCAATAGCAATCCGGCCCTCGGGTCCTTTGAAACTTCGCAATAGCAATCCGGCCCTCGGGTCCTTTGAAACTTCGCAATAGCAATCCGGCCCTCGGGTCCTTTGAAACTTCGCAATAGCAATCCGGCCCTCGTGGGACGTAGTACTATCATGGTTGTTATAATTTCTCATGCTTTAATCACGTCATCTTTCTGGCCAATTAGCAGCCCTGAGAGGAATTTGTGTATCTCCATTCTCCAGCTCCACCACCACAGTCTGCAGCAGTCTAACAACCAAGGAAATACGCATTTCTTAGGAGGCCATTTAAATTTTAAAGTTATCTTATGCGAATCTTAATGTTAAAATTTTGATGGTGTAACTAATTTAGTAGGATTGCATTGTAATCAGTTATTCATTAATTTTTCGCTATTTTTACAAACCATCCCACATCGCCTTGATTTGCCATCCTTGTTTAACTGCTGCAGACTTGTCTATTCAGAGGACAGTGGTTTGAAATTGAATCTCTCACTAAACTCTCTCCTCTCCACGCCTCTCCACTCGCGGGGGTGCAGAGAAGGCTATTAAAAAGTTATTCCAAAACACTGTACATTCGCTATGTACATTGAGCCCTATCGCCTGATCCTTCGTCTGGGGGAATGAGTTGGGTGAGCGGCAAACAACAGAAAAAGCAGACAAACTTCACATGCTTATAGTTTCTGTCCTAATTAGGATACAGAGTTGAAACTTAACATTTAGATAGAGAATGAGTCAATGAAGGATTGTGTCAAGTTTGAATTCAATCGCTTCATGTGGAGCAAACTTATGACAGCCGAAAGTTAGTCTATTTTAAAACCTTTTCCACATCTCGCCAGATAAGGGAGAGAGAGGCGGAGGTTGGGGTGGCTGCCTCTCCTGCTCATATTCTCTGCAGGCTCTCCTTAACCCCCTCGTCTCTCGCGTTATCTTCTATCGTTTCTCTTCGCCCCCTCTCGCCCCTACTCTCTTTCTATCTAATAGTCTATTCCTTTTCCTTTTCACTCTCATCTGGCCCGCAGGCGCAGCCATGGGCTGGATTCTTTATCTGGCCTTTGAGATAAAAATCTGCCAATCCCTGCTTCAAAAGCCAGTTAGTGGAATTGTGGGACGTAGTACTCGCATGGCTGTTATCATTTCTTATCCTTTAATCACGTCATCTTTCTGGCCAATTAGCAGCCCTTGAGAGAAATTTGTGTATCTCCAGCTCCACCACCAAAGTCTGCACTCTGCAGCAGTCTAACAACCAAGGGAAATACGCATTTCTTAGGAGCCATTTAAATTTTAAAGTTACCTTATGCGAATTTTAATGTTGAAAGCTTCATGCTGTAACTAACTGATTTAGTAGAATTGCATTGTAATCAGTTGTTATTCATTTATTTTTCGCTATTTTTACAAACCATCCCACCATTGTCTTGACTCTTGATTTGCCATCCACAGTTAAACTGCTGCAGACTTGTCTATACAGAGGACAGTGGTTTGAATCTCTCGCTAAACTGTCTCTCCTCTCCACGCCTTTCTAATCGCAGTCGCGGGTACAGAGAAGGCTATTAAAAAGTTATTCCAAAACACTGTACACTCGCTATGTACATTGAGCCCTATCGCCTGACCCTTCGTCTGGCTCTGGGGGAATGAGTGAGTGAGTGGCACAAACAACAGAAAAAGCAGACAAACTTCACATGCTTACAGTTTCTGTTCTGATTGAGTTAGAGAGTTGAAACTTTACATTTAGACAGAGAATGAATCAAAGAAGAATTGTGTTAAGTTAGAAGTCAATCGCTTCACGTGGAGCAAACTATGGCAGCCGAAAGTTAGTCATTTTAAAACCCATTTACACCCTTTGCCCAGATCGGGAAAGAGGCAGGCGGGCGGAGGTTGGGGTGGCTGTCTCGCTGAAAAAAACAGTCAAACTTTAAAAGTGCACAGCGCCGTTCAGGATTAACTTTGAGACTCGAAATTTTACACGATTGTGTCAAAATAGTTGAAAATTGATTGTGTCAAATTTGAAGAGGATCGGTAGAAGTGGAGCGGCGCTAAGGAGGCTTTAGTAAAAAAATCGCGCATTTTGAGCAGTTTTTTGCACTTTTAGGTAGGAAGACTCAAATTTAGGAAATTTAAAGGTAGCCTAAGACATTCTCCGTAGTGAGTTTAGGGTGGGTGTAAAATTTGGTGTCATTTGGTTGAGTGGTTTGGGAGTCCATAGCGATCAAAATTGTCCACACACAGACAGACACACACACACACAGAGTTTTGATTTTTATATTTAGAGACAAGCTGTTGAAACCCGCGGATTTTGAACCCGGGGAATTTCAATCCCTGGAACTATTTTTGCATGTACTCGTATTCTAAAATCTGAGGTCAAACTCAAACAAAAACTCGTTAATAGTTAGGTTAGAATTAAACATAAATTAGAGTACATTCGTGAAAAATTAGGATTTGAGGCAAACATTTATATTGTTGGCTGGGGTGCTGCGAACAGGCAAACTCTGGCCTCTGCCTCTCCTTATGTCCCTTGGATCCTTAGAAACTTCGACCTTCTCTTCTGTTTCCTCTCCTCTCTCTCGTCTCTGTCTCTTCTCTCTCTCTCTCCTCTATCCCTATTCTCTCGTCTATTCTCTCTCCCTTCTATTCTTTTATCCCTCCTCTCCTCCCTCCTCTCTACTCTCTCCTCTCTCTCCTCTCATCTCTTCTCTTCTTTCCTCTCTCCTCTCTCCTCTCTTCTATCGTCTCTTCCCTCACCTCTCTTCTCTCTCGTCTTTGCTCTCTTATCTATCTCTTCTTTCTCTTCTTTTATCTTTTCTCTCTTCTCTTTTCTCATTCTTTCTGCATGTTCTCTCCTCTCTCTCTTTCCCTCTCTCTCTCCTCTCTCTCCCTCTCTCTCCTCTTATCTCTCTGCTCTCTCCTGTCCCATATCTCTTTCTCCTCTAATCTCTCCCCTGTTTCATCTCCTCTCTCGTCCTTTCTCCTCTTTCCCCTGTTATCTCGGTTCTCTCCCCTCCCCTCCTCTCTCCTCACTCACTTCTCTCTCCCTTTGTCTCACCTCTCATCTCTTATTTCTATCCTTTTTTCTCTTCACTCTCCCATCTCTCGTCTGTTCACTCTCGTCTCTGGTCTCTCATCTCTTCTCTCTCATCTGCCATCTTTACTCTCTTATACTCGTATGTTCTCTCACCTCTCTCATCTGTACTCTTCTCTTTCCCCTCTTTTGACTCCTCTCTTTCCTTTCTCCTTTTTCCCTTCTCTATTCTTCCCTCTTCTATTCTCTCCCTCTCTTGTCTTCTCTCTTCTCTCTTCACTCTCCTCTCTCCTCTCATATATCGCGTTCACTCTCATCTTTGCTCTCTACCCCCTCTCTCTTGTAATCTTTACTCTCCACTCTCCTGTGTACTATTCTCTTTCCCCTCTACTGAATCCTCTCTTCTTACTCCTCTTCTCTTCCCTCTTCTATACTCTTCTCTTGTCTCTTTGCACTCTGCTCTCTCTTCCTTCATCTCTCATCTCTACTCTCTCGTCTCCACAATCTCATCTCTTTCCTCTCTCCTCTTCTTCCCTTTACTCTATCATCTCTCCTTTCTCCTCTCTTCTCACTCCTCTCTCCCTCTCTCTCCCCTCCTATCTCCTCTCTGTTCTCTATTCTCTATTCTCTTCTCACTCTTCTCTACTCTCCTCTCTCATCGATCCTCTGTCTCATCTCTCCCCTCTTCTCTCTTCCTCTTCTCACCTCTACTCTTTCCTCTCCCTCCTGTCTCCCCTCCTCTCGCTTCCTCCTCTCATATTCTCTGCTCTCTCCTCGTCCTCACCCCACCTGTCTTTCCTGTTATCTTATATCTTTTCTCTTACCCCCTCTCGCCCTTCCTCTCTTTCTAATAGTCTATTCCTTTTCTTTTTCACTCTCATCTGGCCCGCAGCCATGAGTTGAATTCTTTATCTGGCCTTTGAGTTAAAAATCTACCGATCCCTGCTTCGAAAGCCAGTTTGTGGGACGTAGTTAGGGATTCCAATCCCGGGATCCCGGGATCCCGGGATCCCGGGATTGGGGCCAAAAATCCGGGATTTGAATCCCGGGATTTTTTTGGGAATCGAATCCCGGGATTTTTAATCCCGGGATTGCAAAAGCACCGGGATTCCGGGATTTTGAATCCCGGGATTTCAACAGCATCGGGATTTCGGGACTATTCAATCCCGGGATTGTAAAATGTCGGGATTTTGGAATCCCTAGACGTAGTACTATCATGGTTATCATTTCTCATGCTTTAATCACGTCACCTTTCTGGCCAATTAGCAGCCCTGAGAGGAATTTGTGTATCTCCAGCTCCACCACCACAGTCTGCACTCTGCAGCAGTCTAACAACCAAGGAAATGCGCATTTCTTAGGAGTCATTTAAATTTTAAAGTTACCCTATGCGAAACTTATGTTAAAAGCTTCATGGTGTAACTAATTTAGTAGGATTGCATTGTAATAAGTTATTCATTAATTTTTCGCTATTTTTACAAACCATCCCGCATCGCCTTGATTTGCCTGTTTGCCATCCACTGTTAAACTGCTGCAGACTTGTCTATACAGAGGACAGTGGATTGAATCTCTCGCTGAAACTGTCTCTCCTCTCCACGCCTCTCCACTCGCGGGGGTGCAGAGAAGGCTATTAAAAGTTATTCCAAAACACTGTACGTTGCCATGTACATTCAGCCCTATCGCCTGACCCTTCGTCTGGGCTGGGGGAATGAGTGAGTGAGTGGCACAAACAACAGAAAAAGCAGACAAACTTCACATGCTTACAGTTTCTGTTCTGATTGAGTTAGAGAGTTGAAACTTTACATTTAGACAGAGAGTGAATCAAAGAAGAATTGTGTTAAGTTAGAAGTCAATCACTTCACGTGGAGCAAACTTATGGCAACCGAAAGTTAGGCATTTTAAAACCTGATTCACACCCTTTGCCCAGATCGGGAAAGAGAGGCAGGCGGGCGGAGGTTGGGGTGGCTGCCTCGCTGAAAAAAACAGCCTAACTTTAAAAGTGCACAGCGGCTTTCAGGCTTAACTTTGAGATTCGAAATTTTACACGATTGTGTCAAAATAGTTGAAAATTGCCTGTGTCAAATTTGAAGAGAATCGGTAGAAGTGGAGCGGCGCTATGGAGGATTTAGTGAAAAAATCGCGCATTTTGAGCAGTTTTTTGTACTTTTAGGTAGGAAGACTTGAGTCTAGGAAATTAAAAGGTAGCCTAAGACATTCTCCGTAGTGAGTTTAGGGTGGGTGTAAAGTTTGGTGTAATTTGGTTGAGTGGTTTGGGAGTCCATAGCGATCAAAATTGTCCACACACAGACACACACACAGAGTTTTGATTTTTATATGTAGAGATTTTATATCTAACACAGGGCCAACCATGGCTCTCTGCAATTTTTTTAGCATTCAAAAGAAGCTTTGCAACCAACCAAGGGTTGTTAGTTTTCAATTTTGATATGGGCGGGTTTTGTTGTATTAAAAAAACAGCACCAGACCATAGAGAATTTAGGCTTGGATCGAAGTCTCATTGTTGTGCAGCCGGTTGCGGGTATCCAGGTCCCGCAGACTTACAGCTGGGTAATAATCAATTCTTGTGCCTCTGGCCCCGGTTTTTCATATTCGAGTAGCACGAGGTTGAAGTTGTCTCCAGGCCCTCTTCCGCAATCTTCTTCCCCAACTCCCCTCCCCTCCTCCCCGAGGGGGCTTCTCGACCGTCCTCCACTTCTCCGCTCGGTTTCAACTCCCCAGGGGCCGCTGCCCTTGGTCGTGGGGGACCGATTTTGTTCTGAATTGTGTGTGTGTGTGTTGTTAAGAGTTTGGATTATTTATTGCCTAGCCAAAGCTATTGTAACATCGTGCGGGTATATATTAGGCTAGGGGGGGGGGGCTGGTTTTAGAGTTTCCTTCTAAGATTCCCCAAACCCGGGCGGGTGGCCCCGTCCCCCCGTCCCCCTGGCTGCAGCTGTTTTATAGGGGCTCCACAGGGTTCGTTCTATTTTTAATTAGTTTATACCTGAGCCTTGCCTGCCGGCCATATATGGCATGCGACTCTTGGCCAGAAGTATAAGACTAGACGCACCCTAAATTGATTCCCATAAAAATGCTTTGTCCTTGTTCTGTTAGACTGGTAAACGATGCGTGCATTTAAAATTTTATATTCTATACAGACCGCCTAAAAATTCATATTAGCTAGTATTTTTTGCGCAGCACAAGCTACTGTCTACTTGAAGTAGAATACGATTATTTTTTGTGTGTATGTAGCATGTAGGGGTCAAGCGCGGCGCTCTGATGTGCCAGTGGCCCAGGCTCGATTCCCAGTGCAGTCACATTATTTTTGGGGCTAAATTTGAATTTAGATTTGCCTAACGATAAATAAAGTTAGGGCCGCTGTACACTCCTGTGTGAGTTTGTGACTGTGCGTATGACTGCGTACGTATCCGCGCGGTTGTGTGCCTGCTCAGGGGTGCACATAAAGCAATCAAATTCTTACAGTCTACTTACAGTAGTATGTACAATAGTTGCAAAATGCGAATTACATTTCCAGTATCAGCATCAAGTCCTGCTGCCGGCCAGTTTAGCTGCTCACCAGTACTACGAACCCGCTGCTCACAGCTTGCCTGTTCAACAGCAGGCGTCTCCGCAGCAACTGTCTAGCGGCAAGAAGACCTCCGACAGCACCCTATGGGTGAGTAGCCCGCATAGCGCACAGTTAGGCGTGTTGTGTAATGTTTTTTTTCAAATACACAGTTTGATAACTGGGGTCTGTTGATAATTCTCAGGACCACCGGCCAGCTGCTGGCGATCCCGGGCACAACACCTCGATGGCTTCTGGCCAGCCGGCTTACTATTCTTCCGTGGCCGGATCGGCTGCTGTAATTACAGCATCGGCCAGCTGTAATCAGCCGCAGCAGCAGCCTCCGTTAGGCATGCGAGGCTCGAGAGAGCGGGCCAGCTACGCTCACGGTGTCTCCTTTGTCAGCTCGGTAAGCTCTTGAACACACCGTGTATGATTCCTGATAATGGGTCTTAATGACTGCCGATATGTATCGATAGTACAAAAAACTTAAAGTTAACCAACGTTTTTCTATAAAGTTGGGCAAGTTTAGCGCCGATATGTATCGATAGAGCCAAAACTTGTTGCCTAAAACCAAAATAGCTGCTTTTCAAATTTATCGCCAGTGTGTTAATGGTAGTATGGTATATACTGTAATTATTTATTAAAATATATCTTTTAGGAGCAGCAGCAGCAGCAGCAACCACAGCAGCAGCCACTCCAGCAGCAGTCCAGCAGTGGCGCTACGCCAACCCAGGGCCGCAAGAGCCGGCGCCGGTCCAATCTATTCAGCCGCAAAGATGAACAACAGCAGCAACAACAGCAGCAGGCAATGTCGGCAGCAATGTCCGCCCCAACCTCCACTGTTGGATCCGGCCGCGCTATCCCAATGAAGCAGGGCTACTTGTACAAGCGCAGCGCCGGCGGCGCCCTGTCCCGCGCCGATTGGAAGAAAAAATACGCCGCCCTAGCGGAGACCGGCCAGCTGACTTACTACTCCAGCCTGCACGACTACATGGCGGATAGCCACGGCAAGACTATCGACCTTCGGCTCACCACCGTCAAGGTGCCCGGCCAGACCAGGCCGACTTCCAACGGCCTGCTGTTGAAGACGCAGCTCTCGCAGCAGCAGCAGCAATCGGCACAGTCGTCGCAGCATCCGCAGCGGCGTCGGGCAAAGTCAAGCGGCCGCGGCGGCGGCGGCGGCGGCGGCGGCATTGGCGACTCGGCGAAGACGCCAGATGACGACTGCTCAGTCGGCTCATCATCGGCTTCGGGCACCCCGGCCGCGCTGGGCCCGCCAGGCTCCGGCTTCGAGTTCACCATCGTGTCCTTGGACAATCGAACCTGGCAGTTCGAGGCGCCCAGCCAGGCCGAACGAGACGACTGGGTTCGCTCCATCGAGCAGGGCATCCTGCGCCAGCTGCAGCTCCTTGGCCGAGACGGAAATCCGGTCAAAAATGGCGCCGGCGCCTCGTCCGCCTCCAACACCTCGCCATTGTCCTCGGCTAGCGGAGCCACTGCCGCCGCTGCAACTGCCTCGGCTGCCGCGTCCGTCCAGCTGCTGCGCGACATCCTTGGCAACAACGTCTGCGCCGACTGCGGCCGTCCAGACCCCGACTGGGCCAGCATCAACCTCGGCGTGCTGCTCTGCATCGAGTGCAGCGGAGTTCACCGCAATCTGGGCACTCATCTCAGTCGGGTTCGCTCCCTCAATCTGGACGACTGGCCAGCTAATAACGTGCTAGTGATGCGGGCCATTGGAAACCGCCTGGCCAACTCTGTCTGGGAGGCTTGTCTTGACCCCGCATCCGGCGTTTATAAGCCCAATGCGGATTCGCCTCGCGAATTAAAAGAACAATTCATTCGGGCTAAGTACGAACGGCGCGAGTTCCTGCCGGAGCTGCCCTATCCCGACTGTCCCATCCAGCAGCAGCTGGTGGACGCCATTGCTCGATCCGACACCAGACAGGTGAGAATCCCGCATCCGCATTCACTCTACCAGATCGTCAACAACTCTACCAGATCCTCACCCACTCTACCAGATCCTCACCCACTCTACCAGATCGTCAACAACTCTACCAGATCCTCACCCACTCTACCAGATCCTCACCCACTCTACCAGATCGTCAACAACTCTACCAGATCCTCACCCACTCTACCAGATCCTCACCCACTCTAATCAGATCCTCGCCCACTCTACCAGATCCTCACCCACTCTACCATATCCTCGCCCACTCTACCAGATCCTCCGCCCACTCTACCAGATCTTCACCCACTCTACCAGATCTTCACCCACTCTACCAGATCCTCACCCACTCTACCAGATCCTCGCCCACTCTACCAGATCCTCACCCACTCTACCAGATTCTCGCCCACTCTACCAGATCCTCGCCCACTCTACCAGATCTTCACCCACTCTACCAGATCCTTAACAACTCTACCAGATCCTCACCCACTCTTCCAGATTCTCACCCACTCTAATCAGATCCTCGCCCACTCTACCAGATCCTCACCCACTCTACCATATCCTTGCCCACTCTACCAGATCCTCCGCCCACTCTACTAGACCTTCACCTACTCTACCAGATCCTTACCCACTCTACTAGATCCTCACCCTACTCTCACTGCGAGATTGCCAGCCACACTCCCAGTCTCTCGCCACGCACTCTCATCGCTGCACGGCATTAGATTTATGGCTTAACACACAAAACTCGTGAATCCGCAGGTAATTCTCTGCCTAGCCGTGGCCGGGCCGGCAGTGAACCGAGCCTACTCCCAGCAGGATCCCCGGGCCGCCGTGCACATCGCGGCCACCCTGGGCCAGCTGCCCTACCTCCAGCTGCTGCTGTGGTACGGCGCCGATCCGGCCGTGCGCGACGCCGAAGGCCGCACCGGCCATTTCTACGCCGCCGCAGCTGGCAAGCCCGACTGCGCCGAATTCCTTCTGCTAGCCGGCTGCCCGCCCACCAACCTGATGTCGACGTCTATGGCGACTGCGACTAATAATACTGCTTCTACAGCTGCCGCTACTAATTCGTCAGTGTCGTCATCGTCAAGGCGACGATCGTCAAGGACTGCTAGTCCAACATCGCCAACTAATGCAACAATGGAAATTGGACTGTGAAGGCTTCTGTGCACTGATCCTGTGTATATACATGCCCTATTTGGATGGAAACTAATGGAGTCGAGAGTTCTACCTTATACTGTCACAGAGGCATTGACAATGCAATAACAATACATTGCAATACAGGCGCCTTTGGTGTTGTTCTTATTCATAACACTTCCAAGTATTGATTATATTCTGTTATATGGTTGACGATTCTCCTCTGCTCTCTGTGTAACTATTGAACTTTTCCTCTATTTCTCTTTGCTTAAATTAGGTTTTAAAAAACACTTGTATATCATAATGTACTCCGTTTGTTATTTAGTCAGTTAAATTGCTCTCTATTTTTGCTACTGCAAGTAATATTCTATTCTATATATCAATAATATATACGTTTTCTAGTCTGCATATTAGAAACAATTACATGCAATGCAAACAATATTCCACTTTTCTAACTAAAGAAAATAAAATCACCAGCTAATTTTATGACTTAACTAATTTTTTCAAAAAAAATGAATTGCTCGTAACTACTAGCTATTCAGTTCAGTAGTATGCAGAGCACTTATTGTTATTTTTTCTTTATATATTGTCTATGGCTTTTAAGGCTTAGCTTAAGTTTTTATTTTCATTTATATTTATCTCTAAGTAACAGCTAATTTTTCAACTCTTAGCTTGCATTTTCTGTAGTCTAAAAAACGTTTTTTCAATTCATTATTTTGCTTTGGTTTAGTTATCACTGTATCGGAATTGCCAGCATGAAGTGGTTTGTTTGATCGCTCAAATTTGCACTGTTGGAGCTTAATTCTGTTAACACAGTAAATATACAAAGACAACAATTTGCTTTCTCCAACTCTGACTACTGGACTATCTGTTGCAGAGTCATTTTTCTCACCTTATTGGCAAAGATCGCATTTAAATTGCTTTTAAATAGTATAGTTACCGTCTTTCTCCTTTATTTGTTACTTTCAAACAATAGAAGGGCACTAAGTACATGTCTGAGAAGGTTTGGGATATTCGGTAATAAAACTACGCTCGTACAAGTGTGAATAGTTGAAAGGTGTGAATAGTACTCTACGTACTGTATATTGTCATTTCCAAGACCAACTCAGCTCCAAAAGGAGCCAGGGCGTCAGTGAGAAGTCCTTTTGAATGTGAGAAACTAATAGTGTTCGTTCGTCTATCGTGAAGGTTCTACTTAATCAGGGCTTTTTCAAGTTTCAAGATGATTCAAGGCTCATAGAGTAGAGAGAGATATTGCTTGGAGATGCCTATTGCCTAGGCTGATGGGGGGGGGGGGGTTCTGAGATGTCGATTACCAAGGGTCCAAGGGTAAATTGGGAGTTATTGGTACGTCAAGCATCAAATGGAGATTTAGGGTTAGGCCGCGGCTTAATGGAAGGCTTTGATGCCAAAGTTCTAAGGGGATACCTTAGAACGACCTGACTGATCTGATAGTGATATCTTAGGCCACGGCCTGACGGTACATATACGAGTACATAGTTAGGGACTTTTTTTCATAAAAAATCAACTCTTCTTTGTTGCCTCCCCAACGGGTCGAAGATAGCTTTGCTAGTTTGCAACTTTGAATTTTGGGAACTAAGCTGGCTGACTCACTGACTGTCATTCTGTCAGTGGCGGACGGGTGGGGCGGGTGCTATTGCGTGCATGCCGGCTGGCCTGTGAGTGGGTGGTGGTGGGACTGTTGTTGGTTTTCTTTTAGAGAGCGGGGATAGAAAGTAGAGTTTACTTTAATGATAGTAGTGAGGGCGGGTTGGGATTGGGAAGGGAACACTGAGTAAGGCTTAAAGGGTGGATGCGAGAAAGCCGAGAAACAGGAGGGTCGCAAGACACGCACGAATTAGAGCCTTTGCTGTTGTTAGTCATCTTTGTCCTCGCTAGAGGGGCGAGTGGCGGTGGAGGTGAAATAAGATCGGAGGAGAGGAGAGTGATGAAACGAGAGGCCTACGCATGCTTCGCTTATCGATCGCCCCGGGAAGCACCCACCCCCGCCTTCTGTACACTCCTGTACATTCCGCGAGTGGCGGAGGAATGTGGGAACTT
>NIVC01003603.1:80000-88551 GCA_002269645.1 Macrostomum lignano
TATAAAAAATCATAGAAGCGTCATGTAAAAAATCATAGAAGCGTCATGTAAACAATCATAGAAGCGTCATGTTAAAAATCATAGAAGCATCATTTAAAAATCATAGAAGCGTCATGTAAACAATCATAGAGCGTCATGTAAACAATCATAGAAGCGTCATGTAAAAAATCTTAAAGCGTCATGTAAACAATCATAGAAGCGTCATGTAAACAATCATAGAAGCGTCATGTAAACAATCATAGAAGCGTCATGTAAAAAATCTTAGAAGCGACATGTAAACAATCATAGAAGCGTCATGTAAACAATCATAGAAGCGTCATGTAAACAATCATAGAAGCGCCATGTAAAACATTATAGAAGCGTCATGTAAACAATCATAGAAGCGTCATGTAAAAAATCATAGAAGCGTCATGTAAACAATCATAGAAGCGTCATGTAAACAATCATAGAAGCGTCATGTAAACAATCATAGAAGCGTCATGTAAACAATCATAGAAGCGTCATGTAAACAATCATAGAAGCGTCATGTAAACAATCATAGAAGCGTCATGTGAACAATCATAGAAGCGTCATGTAAAAAATCGTAGAAGCGTCATGTAAGCAATCATAGAAGCGTCATGTAAAAAATCGTAGAAGCGTCATGTAAACAATCATAGAAGCGTCATGTAAACAATCATAGAAGCGTCATGTAAACAATCATAGAAGCGTCATTTAAAAATCTTAGAGGCGTCATGTAAACAATCATAGAAGCGTCATGTAAAAAATCGTAGAAGCGTCATGTAAACAATCATAGAAGCGTCATGTAAACAATCATAGAAGCGTCATGTAAACAATCATAGAAGCGTCATGTAAACAATCATAGAAGCGTCATTTAAAAAATCTTAGAGGCGTCATGTAAACAATCATAGAAGCGTCATGTAAAAAATCGTAGAAGCGTCATGTAAACAATCATAGAAGCGTCATTAAAAAACATAGAAGCGTCATGTAAAAAATCATAGAAGCGTCATGTAAACAATCATAGAAGCGTCATTAAAAAATCATAGAAGCGTCATTTAAAAAATCATAGAAGCGTCATTAAAAAATCATAGAAGCGTCATTTAAAAAATCATAGAAGCGTCATATAAAAATCGTAGAAGCGTCATGTAAACAATCATAGAAGCGTCATTTAAAAATCATAGAAGCGTCATGTAAACAATCATAGAAGCGTCATGTAAAAAATCGTAGAAGCGTCATGTAAAAAATCTTAGAAGCGTCATGTAAACAATCATAGAAGCGTCATTTAAAAAATCATAGAAGCGTCATAAAAATCATAGAAGCGTCATTAAAAAATCATAGAAGCGTCATGTAAAAATCATAGAAGCGTCATGTAAAAAATCATAGAAGCGTCATGTAAAAATCATAGAAGCGTCATGTAAAAAATCATAGAAGCGTCATATAACAATCATAGAAGCGTCATGTAAACAATCATAGAAGCGTCATGTAAACAATCATAGAAGCGTCATGTAAACAATCATAGAAGCGTCATGTAAACAATCATAGAAGCGTCATGTAAACAATCATAGAAGCGTCATGTAAACAATCATAGAAGCGTCATGTAAACAATCATAGAAGCGTCATGTAAACAATCATAGAAGCGTCATGTAAACAATCATAGAAGCGTCAGTAAACAATCATAGAAGCGTCATATAAAAATCATAGAAGCGTCATGTAAACAATCATAGAAGCGTCATGTAAACAATCATAGAAGCGTCATGTAAACAATCATAGAAGCGTCATGTAAACAATCATAGAAGCGTCATGTAAACAATCATAGAAGCGTCATATAAAAATCATAGAAGCGTCATGTAAACAATCATAGAAGCGTCATTAAAAAATCATAGAAGCGTCATGTAAAAAATCATAGAAGCGTCATGTAAAAATCATAGAAGCGTCATGTAAAAAATCTAGAAGCGTCATGTAAACAATCATAGAAGCGTCATGTAAACAATCATAGAAGCGTCATGTAAACAATCATAGAAGCGTCATGTAAACAATCATAGAAGCGTCATGTAAACAATCATAGAAGCGTCATGTAAAAAATCATAGAAGCGTCATGTAAACAATCATAGAAGCGTCATGTAAACAATCATAGAAGCGTCATGTAAACAATCATAGAAGCGTCATGTAAAAATCATAGAAGCGTCATGTAAACAATCATAGAAGCGTCATGTAAACAATCATAGAAGCGTCATGTAAACAATCATAGAAGCGTCATGTAAACAATCATAGAAGCGTCATGTAAACAATCATAGAAGCGTCATGTAAACAATCATAGAAGCGTCATGTAAACAATCATAGAAGCGTCATGTAAACAATCATAGAAGCGTCATGTAAAAAATCATAGAAGCGTCATGTAAACAATCATAGAAGCGTCATGTAAACAATCATAGAAGCGTCATGTAAACAATCATAGAAGCGCATTGTAAAACATCATAGAAGCGTCATGTAAACAATCATAGAAGCGTCATGTAAAAAATCATAGAAGCGTCATGTAAACAATCATAGAAGCGTCATGTAAACAATCATAGAAGCGTCATGTAAACAATCATAGAAGCGTCATGTAAAAAATCATAGAAGCGTCATGTAAACAATCATAGAAGCGTCATGTAAACAATCATAGAAGCGTCATGTAAACAATCATAGAAGCGTCATGTAAAAAATCATAGAAGCGTCATGTAACAATCATAGAAGCGTCATGTAAACAATCATAGAAGCGTCATGTAAACAATCATAGAAGCGTCATGTAAACAATCATAGAAGCGTCATGTAAACAATCATAGAAGCGTCATTAAAAATCATAGAAGCGTCATGTAAACAATCATAGAAGCGTCATGTAAAAATCATAGAAGCGTCATGTAAACAATCATAGAAGCGTCATGTAAACAATCATAGAAGCGTCATGTAAACAATCATAGAAGCGTCATGTAAACAATCATAGAAGCGTCATTAAAAAATCATAGAAGCGTCATGTAAACAATCATAGAAGCGTCATGTAAAAATCAGAAGCGTCATGTAAACAATCATAGAAGCGTCATGTAAAAATCATAGAAGCGTCATGTAAAAATCATAGAAGCGTCATGTAAACAATCATAGAAGCGTCATGTAAAAAATCATAGAAGCGTCATTAAAAATCATAGAAGCGTCATGTAAAAAATCATAGAAGCGTCATGTAAAAAATCATAGAAGCGTCATATAAAAATCATAGAAGCGTCATGTAAACAATCATAGAAGCGTCATGTAAAAATCATAGAAGCGTCATGTAAACAATCATAGAAGCGTCATGTAAACAATCATAGAAGCGTCATGTAAACAATCATAGAAGCGTCATGTAAACAATCATAGAAGCGTCATGTAAACAATCATAGAAGCGTCATGTAAACAATCATAGAAGCGTCATGTAAACAATCATAGAAGCGTCATGTAAACAATCATAGAAGCGTCATGTAAACAATCATAGAAGCGTCATGTAAACAATCATAGAAGCGTCATGTAAACAATCATAGAAGCGTCATGTAAACAATCATAGAAGCGTCATGTAAACAATCATAGAAGCGTCATGTAAACAATCATAGAAGCGTCATGTAAAAATCATAGAAGCGTCAGTAAACAATCATAGAAGCGTCATATAAAAATCATAGAAGCGTCATGAAACAATCATAGAAGCGTCATGTAAAAATCATAGAAGCGTCATGTAAAAAATCATAGAAGCGTCATGTAAAAAATCATAGAAGCGTCATGTAAAAAATCATAGAAGCGTCATGTAAAAAATCATAGAAGCGTCATTTAAAAATCATAGAAGCGTCATGTAAAAATCATAGAAGCGTTTAAAAATCATAGAAGCGTCATTAAAAATCATAGAAGCATCATGTAGAATAAAAGAACGTCATGTCAACATAGAAGCGTCATGTAAAAATCATAGAAGCGTCATGTAAACAATCATAAAGCGTCATGTAAACAATCATAGAAGCGTCATGTAAACAATCATAGAAGCGTCATGTAAACATCATAGAAGCGTCATGTAAAAATCATAGAAGCGTCATGTAAAAAATCATAGAAGCGTCATGTAAACAATCATAGAAGCGTCATGTAAAAATCATAGAAGCGTCATTAAAAAATCATAGAAGCGTCATGTAAACAATCATAGAAGCGTCATGTAAACAATCATAGAAGCGTCATGTAAAAATCATAGAAGCGTCATGTAAACAATCATAGAAGCGTCATGTAAACAATCATAGAAGCGTCATGTAAAAATCATAGAAGCGTCATGTAAAAATCATAGAAGCGTCATGTAAACAATCATAGAAGCGTCATGTAAACAATCATAGAAGCGTCATGTAAACAATCATAGAAGCGTCATGTAAAACATCATAGAAGCGTCATGTAAACAATCATAGAAGCGTCATGTAAAAAATCATAGAAGCGTCATGTAAACAATCATAGAAGCGTCATGTAAACAATCATAGAAGCGTCATGTAAACAATCATAGAAGCGTCATGTAAAAAATCATAGAAGCGTCATGTAAACAATCATAGAAGCGTCATGTAAACAATCATAGAAGCGTCATGTAAAATCATAGAAGCGTCATGTAAAAATCATAGAAGCGTCATGTAAATCATAGAAGCGTCATGTAAAAAATCATAGAAGCGTCATGTAAACAATCATAGAAGCGTCATGTAAACAATCATAGAAGCGTCATGTAAACAATCATAGAAGCGTCATTAAAAAATCATAGAAGCGTCATGTAAACAATCATAGAAGCGTCATGTAAAAATCATAGAAGCGTCATGTAAACAATCATAGAAGCGTCATGTAAAAATCATAGAAGCGTCATGTAAAAATCATAGAAGCGTCATGTAAACAATCATAGAAGCGTCATGTAAAAATCATAGAAGCGTCATGTAAACAATCATAGAAGCGTCATGTAAAAATCATAGAAGCGTCATGTAAACAATCATAGAAGCGTCATGTAAAAACATAGAAGCGTCATGTAAAAAATCATAGAAGCGTCATGTAAACAATCATAGAAGCGTCATGTAAAAATCATAGAAGCGTCATGTAAAAAATCATAGAAGCGTCATGTAAAAATCATAGAAGCGTCATGTAAAAAATCATAGAAGCGTCATGTAAAAATCATAGAAGCGTCATGTAAAATCATAGAAGCGTCATGTAAAAATCATAGAAGCGTCATGTAAAAATCATAGAAGCGTCATGTAAAAATCATAGAAGCGTCATGTAAAAATCATAGAAGCGTCATGTAAACAATCATAGAAGCGTCATGTAAAAATCATAGAAGCGTCATGTAAAATCATAGAAGCGTCATGTAAAAAATCATAGAAGCGTCATGTAAAAAATCATAGAAGCGTCATGTAAAAATCATAGAAGCGTCATGTAAACAATCATAGAAGCGTCATGTAAACAATCATAGAAGCGTCATGTAACAATCATAGAAGCGTCATGTAAACAATCATAGAAGCGTCATGTAAACAATCATAGAAGCGTCATGTAAAAATCATAGAAGCGTCATGTAAAAATCATAGAAGCGTCATGTAAATCATAGAAGCGTCATGTAAACAATCATAGAAGCGTCATGTAAAAAATCATAGAAGCGTCATGTAAACAATCATAGAAGCGTCATGTAAAAATCATAGAAGCGTCATGTAAACAATCATAGAAGCGTCATGTAAAAATAAAAGCGTCATGTAAAAATCATAGAAGCGTCATGTAAACAATCATAGAAGCGTCATGTAAAAATCATAGAAGCGTCATGTAAACAATCATAGAAGCGTCATGTAAACAATCATAGAAGCGTCATGTAAACAATCATAGAAGCGTCATGTAAACAATCATAGAAGCGTCATGTAAACAATCATAGAAGCGTCATGTAAAAATCATAGAAGCGTCATGTAAACAATCATAGAAGCGTCATGTAAAAATCATAGAAGCGTCATGTAAACAATCATAGAAGCGTCATGTAAAAAATCATAGAAGCGTCATGTAAACAATCATAGAAGCGTCATGTAAAAATCATAGAAGCGTCATGTAAACAATCATAGAAGCGTCATGTAAACAATCATAGAAGCGTCATGTAAACAATCATAGAAGCGTCATGTAAAAATCATAGAAGCGTCATGTAAACAATCATAGAAGCGTCATGTAAAAATCATAGAAGCGTCATGTAAAATCATAGAAGCGTCATGTAAAAAATCATAGAAGCGTCATGTAAAATCATAGAAGCGTCATGTAAAAATCATAGAAGCGTCATGTAAAAATCATAGAAGCGTCATGTAAACAATCATAGAAGCGTCATGTAAACAATCATAGAAGCGTCATGTAAAAAATCATAGAAGCGTCATGTAAAAATCATAGAAGCGTCATGTAAAAATCATAGAAGCGTCATGTAAACAATCATAGAAGCGTCATGTAAAAAATCATAGAAGCGTCATGTAAACAATCATAGAAGCGTCATGTAAACAATCATAGAAGCGTCATTAAAAATCATAGAAGCGTCATGTAAACAATCATAGAAGCGTCATGTAAAAATCATAGAAGCGTCATGTAAACAATCATAGAAGCGTCATGTAAAAAACATAGAAGCGTCATGTAAACAATCATAGAAGCGTCATGTAAACAATCATAGAAGCGTCATATAAAAATCATAGAAGCGTCATGTAAAAAATCATAGAAGCGTCATGTAAAAATCATAGAAGCGTCATGTAAAAATCATAGAAGCGTCATGTAAAAATCATAGAAGCGTCATGTAAACAATCATAGAAGCGTCATGTAAAAATCATAGAAGCGTCATGTAAAAATCATAGAAGCGTCATGTAAACAATCATAGAAGCGTCATGTAAAAATCATAGAAGCGTCATGTAAAAAATCATAGAAGCGTCATGTAAAAAATCATAGAAGCGTCATGTAAAAATCATAGAAGCGTCATGTAAAAAATCATAGAAGCGTCATGTAAAAAATCATAGAAGCGTCATGTAAACAATCATAGAAGCGTCATGTAAACAATCATAGAAGCGTCATGTAAAAATCATAGAAGCGTCATGTAAATCATAGAAGCGTCATGTAAAAATCATAGAAGCGTCATGTAAACAATCATAGAAGCGTCATGTAAACAATCATAGAAGCGTCATGTAAAAAATCATAGAAGCGTCATGTAAAAATCATAGAAGCGTCATGTAAAAATCATAGAAGCGTCATGTAAACAATCATAGAAGCGTCATGTAAAAATCATAGAAGCGTCATGTAAAATCATAGAAGCGTCATGTAAACAATCATAGAAGCGTCATGTAAAAATCATAGAAGCGTCATGTAAACAATCATAGAAGCGTCATGTAAAAATCATAGAAGCGTCATGTAACAATCATAGAAGCGTCATGTAAAAAATCATAGAAGCGTCATGTAACAATCATAGAAGCGTCATGTAAAAATCATAGAAGCGTCATGTAAAATCATAGAAGCGTCATGTAAAAAATCATAGAAGCGTCATGTAAACAATCATAGAAGCGTCATGTAAAAAATCATAGAAGCGTCATGTAAACAATCATAGAAGCGTCATGTAAAAAATCATAGAAGCGTCATGTAAAAAAATCATAGAAGCGTCATGTAAAAATCATAGAAGCGTCATGTAAATCATAGAAGCGTCATGTAAAAATCATAGAAGCGTCATTAAAAAATCATAGAAGCGTCATGTAAACAATCATAGAAGCGTCATGTAAAAATCATAGAAGCGTCATGTAAACAATCATAGAAGCGTCATTAAAAATCATAGAAGCGTCATGTAAAAATCATAGAAGCGTCATGTAAACAATCATAGAAGCGTCATGTAAAAATCATAGAAGCGTCATGTAAACAATCATAGAAGCGTCATGTAAAAATCATAGAAGCGTCATGTAAAAAATCGTAGAAGCGTCATGTAAACAATCATAGAAGCGTCATGTAAACAATCATAGAAGCGTCATGTAAACAATCATAGAAGCGTCCATGTAAACAATCATAGAAGCGTCATGTAAACAATCATAGAAGCGTCATGTAAAAATCATAGAAGCGTCATGTAAACAATCATAGAAGCGTCATGTAAACAATCATAGAAGCGTCATGTAAACAATCATAGAAGCGTCATGTAAAAAATCGTAGAAGCGTCATGTAAACAATCATAGAAGCGTCATGTAAACAATCATAGAAGCGTCATGTAAACAATCATAGAAGCGTCATGTAAACAATCATAGAAGCGTCATGTAAACAATCATAGAAGCGTCATGTAACAATCATAGAAGCGTCATGTAAACAATCATAGAAGCGTCATGTAAAAATCATAGAAGCGTCATGTAAACAATCATAGAAGGTCATGTAAAAAATCATAGAAGCGTCATGTAACAATCATAGAAGCGTCCATGTAAACAATCATAGAAGCGTCATGTAAACAATCATAGAAGCGTCATGTAAAAAATCATAGAAGCGTCATGTAAAAATCATAGAAGCGTCATGTAAACAATCATAGAAGCGT
>NIVC01003604.1:0-88471 GCA_002269645.1 Macrostomum lignano
TGATGTACATTGACAAAAGACATTCCACCCGAATTCCTTTTTCAAACATTTTATACATCTCGAGGTCAGTTAGCAGTTCGATCTTGACTTGAGAAGACTTTAGTGCAGAAGCGAATGATAGGCCTGGAGTTGACACAAAATGCACCGGATCTAGCTTGTCTTCCTGCAAACTCAGCCTTCGAAACCCTTCAAAGATATCTGCTAGTTGCCTGATGTCCAGCTCCAAGTAGCAGAGCATGTAATCGCGCAATGTTGTAGATTCGAATTCAGTCCAGGCCTTCTGCGCATGCCGATACTCCGCCTCGGTACAGTGGCTGTTGGTGAGTCGGTTAAAAAAGCTTTCTACTTTTGGCAGTTGGCGATCATCAAGCACATTTAAATTCGAGAGATAATCATAAGGGAAAACTCCCTTACTAAACAGTACATCGCTTGAAAGATTTGGATACTTTGATCGCATCGCATTAGTGATGGGACAGTTGTCCTCCGGCAAGTTCTTAATAAGTTGAGATAGACTGCTGTGTAGGAATTGCAGTGAGTCTATGAATTGTAGCGTGAAAAACAGGGGCTTTTTTACGCCATCTTTCTCATACTCATCAATCTGGAACTCGACCCTCATGGAGAGGTACGACTCGGCAGTTTGGGGGATGACGCTCACCCTCCAACCAGTCATGTCACCAGCGCAGTTGAGAAAATCAAATGCAGGTCATATCGCGAAGATTGTGGAAAACTATTGCAAAAATCGCCGTTTTAGCCGAGCAAGCTTGTTACACGAAGCGCAGGCAGCACCCTTGTATTCACCGCTGAGGTGGTCGTGATCCCAGTGCTTGTCAGAAGATGAAATAAACACTGCATTGCATAAATAGCACTGTGGGGCATCTTGAAAGCTGCGCCTGTTGTCATCTCTGCTTCTGTCAGCAATCTGATGACTAAACTCGGTATTCCAACCATAAACTTCACGAGCAAGACGTTCGAGTGAGGCCAAAAACTGTTTCACGACAGAATTCGGATTGGGTCCGCTGCAGAGGAAAACATCCTCACTCGGCCTCAGAATTTTGCTGCTCATACCCTCTCTTGGAATAACAATGTAGCCAGCAGCTACAGGTACATGCTCAGTTAACTTGGTGACAGTAACTTCTCTTTCAGACTCCACTGGTTCACGTGGGTGTTCAGAGCTTCAAAATCTGCGTAGACAACAAATGGGGGACTGATTGTCTTTTCCCAAGCCATGAACTGCATTGTGTTGCTACTTGCATCAGGCATGCGCTCCATAATGGCTGGTTTCAGTTGAGGATTGCAGCTGTCTCGATGCTGCTCCAACTCTTCCTGGATCGAAACGGAGAAATGCACTTCTCACACCATTTGCGATTCCTCAGACCTTTTTTGCTGTTCAGGAGCCGGTCCAGGTTCGAAACTGCACACCAGTGTCCAGTCCCACAATTCTCATCACCACCACCATCATCATCAGCGTCATCGGTGCTGGAGTTGCGAAGCAAGAGTAGAGGAATAACCTTGCGAGAGGCACAAATCCCAGGAAGAGGCTGGCGAATGACATAGGCCTCATCATCTTCCCAGCTAAAAACTGTGAAACAGATTTCGGAATTCTTTTCCTCTATAACGTCTAAATCGGAAATTGCGACTGGTAGTGCGATGCCGCTCAGATCGATTTCATCCAACCATCTGCTGTAAGTTGTTAGTCGATGGCAAGACTTCATCACACCTGGATCTCTGTTGTGCAGGTAAGCGAGACAGGCAAACAGAAAGCAATTGTTTCCATCGCTCGGTGGGTTGATTATGGCCTTCTTAACGGCCAGCTGATTGGGCAAAGAAAAATTCGCGCATCGTCCACGATAGTAGCGAATGCGATCAGTGAGGGCAGAGCACAGATCAAAATAGTTGATCTGCTCAACTATCCAACCGCTCCCATTTGAATTGTAGGCATCAATCTTGCGTTCCAGCTCAGAAAACTGCTGCAACCACCACAATTCAAAATCTCTTAGATCAGAGAGAAGCTCAAGACCGCATGCGATCCACTTATCTTCTGCATTGATTACCGCAGCTTCCTTGATTCTCACCATTCTAATGTTGAACTTGAGCTGCGCTCGAATAGAATTATTCTCGGATGAATCGAATCTCATCTCAACAGCCTGTAGCACTGCAAACTTCGTTGATGATAAAAAATGAAATGGCTCGAGACCTCTTGATGCTGGAGTGAAGCGTCTGACCTGCAGCGTGTCATCATGCGCACTAGCGTGAATAGCCGAGCTGAATTGAATGCCTGCATGAATTAGCATGTTGTTGGGTGTACGCGTTTCACTCGGCAGTTAAAATTTATAAATCATAATCCTAATTCCACCTCATTATGGTGCGGGAATCGGTTAATCAGGAATCAGTGAATCGGGAATCGGCGAATCGGGAATCGGTGAATCGGGAATCGGCGAATCGGGAATCGGTGAATCGCTAATCAGTGAATCGGAATCGCGAATCGGGAATCGGTGAATCGGGAATCGGCGAATCGGGAATCGGTGAATCGCTAATCAGTGAATCAGGAATCGGGAATCAGTGAATCGGTGAATCGGTGAATCGGGAATCAGTGAATCGGTGAATCGGGAATCAGTGAATCGGTGAATCAGGAATCAGTGAATCGGTGAATCGGTGAATCGGTGAATCGGGAATCGTGAATCCGTGAATCGGGAATCGGTGAATCGCTAATCAGTGAATCGGTGAATCGGGAATCAGTGAATCGGTGAATCGGTGAATCGGGAATCGGTGAATCGGTGAATCGGGAATCAGTGAATCGGTGAATCGGGAATCAGTGAATCGGTGAATCGGTGAATCGGGAATCAGTGAATCGGTGAATCGGGAATCAGTGAATCGGTGAATCGTGAATCGGTGAATCGGAATCGGTGAATCCGTGAATCGGGAATCGGTGAATCGGCGAATCAGGAATCGGGTTTTATGACTACTTTTTCTTGTACTTATAGAGGGAAGAGTCTACTTTACTGGCTTTACTAATCACATTGGATTGACTCACTGGTTGGTTCGATTTCGATAGCAAAATTGGTAGACTCAAGCGGCCGATCACTTGCTGATGATGATGATGAAGTGTCTCTCGAAGAAGCCATCTCGGTTCGGTTGATGACACGGCTTAGAGCATTTTCGATGAGAATTAGATGAGGAAATTTGCTGAAATACATATTTGTGAAATTATTTTTTCTTGCAAAAGTAAATTTAAATCCCTAATTTGTGGATATACGCTCGTATTAAGTGTACATATTTTCGAAAGTTGTGCTTCGGGTCTTGTCGTTACGTGTCAAATTTCGGGGTCTAATAAAGGGTCTAATAAAAGGGTTTAATAAAAGGGTCTTATAAAACGAATTCTAAAAATATTTCAAAATAACTCAAAGCAGCAAACTTTTCCAAAATTCTGCGCTTCATTGCGCTTTAAAATTTATATTTTAAAAATGCAACGATACGCTACATTATTAGAAGCACAAGTTAAAGAAGGAGATTGCAAACCCAAACAGAATCAAACCCAATCTGCATTCACACCCAAGCACAGCTTGATCAACGCGCACTGCCTGCATAAATATGAACTTTAAAAATAGCAATGAGATGTTGAAAAGAAAAATAAATATTATTCACTTTTGCAATATACGGATAATCATCTCGCAATTTAATTCAACACAAAATGTTTGCTAATTTAATATTTAACGACTGGTACATTAGAATTATTTGTTTAGAATTGAGAATTGCTCAGGCGAATACGGAAAGCCCCTCCCAAGTCAATCCAATATTCACCCGTAACACTGTTGGGCAGAACCAGCTGGATGCAGAGAGGTGCTGGCTGCTGCAGTACTTCATTAGCGGCCGCAGGCTGAACCTCAGTCGGTGGTGGCGGTGGTGCAGGCGCAGGGCCTGAGTCCATACGCGCGAATCAGGTCAGACAGGCTGACTTCGGCCGCAGGCTGAACCTCAGTCGGTGGTGGCGGTGGTGGAGGCGCAGGGCCTGAGTCCATATCGCGAATCAGGTCGGACAGGCTGACTTCGGCCGCAGGCTGAACCTCAGTCGGTGGTGGCGGTGGTGGAGGCGCAGGGCCCGAGTCCATATCGCGAATCACGTCGGACAGGCTGACTTCTGCCAGCATCCTGGCACGCTCCATATTTTTTTCGGGAACAGGGATTGCACGCCGCTGCTGCTGCTGTTGCATTTCTTGCTGCTCCTGTGCTTCAGGCTCACCATCGAGGTTCTCGAAGAAAGCGGTGTCCAGCTCATTCAGCTCGAAGTCAGGGGTGCCACCTCCATCAGCAGCATCAAGCAGGGGAGCTCCGACATCATCATCAAGTAGAGCAGCAGAAGCAGCAGCAGGCTGGGCGTTGGGCTGGTCACCAGTGTTCGTTACTCGGCCGCATAAGCTCGTGATAACTTGACTCAAAGTGCTCACCGGGTCTCGAATGCGTTCTGCCGCCCTGTTGCGTTCCTCTTGACGTGCAACTTCCAGAGCAGTAATGCGTGCCTGCTCGCGGTCTTCAGCAGAGCTCCAATTAACAGTCGAATGATTTTTATGCCTTTTGATTTGGCCTCTAACGGTGAAGAGCTCAACGGACTGGCATTCATGGCATAGTAGCCATCGGGTGACACTGCAGCCTTCATTCGCTACATGGTGCTTTAGTCCACCGAGCATACTAATATTGCAGGTGACACACACCTCATGAACGTAGGATGGGCACCGAGAATGGCTCATGGTTTAAAATTTAATCAAGGGTTTTTTGTGAAAATTTGAAATTTCGAAGTCCGTTTAAATCTCAACAAAATATATTTTAATGGCTCAGTAGAATTTTTCAGTCCTTATATCCAAATCACCAGGCAATATCGCCTATATGTACACATACAGATATGTTTAAACGTTACATATGTGTATGCACTAATTATTTTCTTACCGTTATTGAGCAATAATAATAATAAAACTGATAACATTCCCCCCGTCGCGTGCATCAGTTAGTTTTAAAGACCTCCACCCCAGACCTGCACCCCACTTCCCCGCGCCCAAATCAGCAGTATCAAGAAAAACAATAACAAGGCAATAAACGGCGCTTTGCAAGCTCACTTTCACAACAAATTCAGTCCAGTTTGCGAGACTCGTACTAAAGTGCGGAGGAACTCATGAACATAGGCCTATGTATTCCCACTGCCAACAAAGTTTAAATATTGTGGAGATCGGAAGCCAGGTTCGCCCAATTTTCAATTAACTATGGCTAATGTACACTAGAGAAGTTTTTTACTATTTTTAGAGAGTCAGTTTTGGGCTTCCCAGGAACTTGTGCTGCTTTCCCCTGCGGCGGAGTCCACCAATCCATTTACATAGAGCTCTATTCGGCTTTTTTCATTGAAGATCGAGTAGTAGGAAAATGAAAAGCGTCAAATTTTTCTTTTTTTGTCTAATTAGCTTAATTACTTCTCAAAGGATAAAAACATTTTCATTTAAAATCTAGAAACTAGTATTCTTTTCAAATGTTTGAAATGTTATTTCAAATTCGTCCTTTCGTTTCTATAGAAATACGATAAAAGATCGAGAAAATTTCTCGAACCGAATTCCAGAATCGGATCGCGGTTTTGGAACCGACTATGAAAACGGAACAGACAATATGAAAAGCTTCGAACCGATTCTGGTCCTGGAATCGGTCATATGAAAAGCCCGTATATTTCGCTCTCCGACCCCCCCCCATGGAAATTCCGTGGCTTTCCCTGCGGCAGAGTCCACCAATGCATTTACATAGGCGCTATGTTTACACACATAGGCCCGTGGTTTTCCCACGGAAATTCCTGCGGCAGAGTCCACATTTCCCCTACTACTTAACTGAACTACGTATTTATTTCTGTTGAGCTAGGAGCATGGAGCGGAAAGAGAGACAGAGAAAGCAGGTAAATAGAGACAAGTGCAGATGAACTGAAGAAATTGACGATAAGAAAGTCGTGACACATGCAGCCACAGCTTTTAGAGCAGAGCAATAATATTAGGCACAGTGTACTGCTGCAACAGTTTGCCATATATCAGAGCAGTTTGATTCGATTTCGCAGAAAAAGTGCAAGAGTATACCAAATCCTCGCGTACATTCAATACAAGGAACAATATTTAAATGTGCGCTGTTTGAATTCCGCTTTTAGAGGCACCGCCAGCTATTTTATTAAGATAGGCAGGGGTATTTTCTACACACCCCAATCGCTTTACTGTACGTAGTCGCGCACGTGCAACTGTACATTAAAACTTTCTTGTGCAGCAACTTGCATGTACTACACAGTACAGTAGAGAGATTAGTCTGAATGTACGCCACAATTAGTGCAGTGCAGTAGGAAAACGAAAACGAAAATTTATTTCAACCCTCGTCTATTGTTCAGTACGTTGTTTAGATAGTTCAGTTATTTAACTTTTACTCGTATTTGTGAGGGAAGCTGAAACCAAAAAAAGATTCGACTGCAATCATAAGAGCGCCAGCTACACAGAGCAATATTATAAAGAAGATTCTAGAAGCAACAACAAATGGATCTATTTCGAGGCTGGCTATTCGGGTCGCCCCGAGATCGCGCGGCCGCCGAACTGATGGCGACATTCGTATCAGCTCTTGAAGAGAACAACACAAGCGCTGTCAGAATGATTCTACAGGCTGGCATGGTGGATCCCAACATCAAGTTTAGGGCTAGAAATGGTAAGACACCGCTTCACATTACCTGTGGCTATAATCACCTGGCTTGCACCAAGCTTCTGCTCGAACACGGGGCCAATCCGGCTATGCGAGACAATCGCGGCAAGTCCGCGCTGATGCGAGCGGTGTCTCACGGATCTCCCGAGATTGTACGCGAACTGCTGCTAGCGGATCCCACTCTGCTGACTGACGAGAACGAATTCACTGATTTCGAAGGTGTATCGTTGATTCATTACGCGTTGTACGGAGCTGTAGCGAGTCGAGCTGTTCGTGATGCTAACGAGATCATGAAGATTGTGCTAGCCTACGGTGCTGCAAAGGTAGATAGTACCGGTAGTTGGGTGCACGTTTTACATATATTCGTTCTCTGGTTCTGTTTTGACTGCTTTTCATTCCTTTTTATTTGTCCATTCTTTTGTTTGTGTGTTCGTTCGTTCGTTCATTCATTCGTTCATTCATTCATTCGTTCGTTCGTTCGTTCGTTCGTTCGTTCGTTCGTTCGTTCGTTCGTTCGTTCGTTCGTTCGTTCGTTCGTTTGTTCGTTCGTTCGTTTGTTTGTTCGTTCGTTCGTTCGTTCGTTCGTTCGTTCGTTCGTTCGTTCGTTCGTTCGTTCGTTCGTTCGTTCGTTCGTTCGTTCGTTCGTTCGTTCGTTCGTTCGTTCGTTCGTTCGTTCGTTCGTTCGTTCGTTCGTTCGTTCGTTCGTTCGTTTGTTCGTTCGTTCGTTTGTTTGTTCGTTCGTTCGTTCGTTCGTTCGTTCGTTCGTTCGTTCGTTCGTTCGTTCGTTCGTTCGTTCGATATTCCCTTTGTTTAAACGACAAGAAGAGTCCTCTAAAACTTAACAGGAAGTCTGCAAAGCTGTTCAATCAGTTTGGATACTTGCTTCCATCGACTTACAAGAGGTGGTAGCCGGGTCACTGGGCGCAATGAACAAGAAGCCACCGCCTATTATTTACAAGACCGCCAGCGACTATGTTATACAGCACTGCCTGATCAATAAGACAGCTCTGGGTCGCATTGACCTGCTCGATGCAGCGGTTAAAAATTGCGGAATTAATTTGAACTTCGTATTCGACTGTCACCCCGGAGGGATCAACGTAAGGAATATTTTTGTACTTTTGAGCATGGCTACACTTGCTTGCCCAAGAGTTACGCATGAACCCTCTCGAGACAAATGAATTTTCATTGTCCTCTTTGTTTCTATAATATTAAAGACAGTCACTAATCTCGTTAACCCTTGTTGAGCAGCTCCCAACAGCCTCAATTCCAAGCGGACTCTGCGGCGCCAAAGACGGCTTGCTGTCGCTAACTCTGCCCGTCGCTGCCATCCTCTGCGAAAATCCCGACGCCACAGAGGCGATTCTGCGCTATCTGAAGGCTGCTGGCGCCACCCTGGATCATCGCGACCGTCATGGCTTCACTCCAACTTTCTGGGCCGCCGCGCTAGGGAAACTGTCGGCTCTACGTTACCTACTGATCGAAGGAAAGTGCTCAGCCTCGGTTAAAAGCCACTCAGACTTGACCTTGGCTCACCTGTGCTGCGCCCACTGCCCGGACGAGGCCACAGCCTGCGCAGTTTTGCAGCTCATCGCCAGACGCGGCGGCCCGTTGGACAGGACGGACAAGACTGGCCGAACGCCGTCGCAGTTGCTCGCCGAAAGAAGCTGCCTAAACGTGCTGCGCTGCTTGGCGGGTCATCGCGGATGCAAAGCTCAACAAATTCTGCCGCTGCCGAGCCTGGGAGACTCCGGCGTCAGTCTGCTGGGACTCGCTGTGCAACGCGGATGGGAGGCTGAAGTTCTGGCTAGGTGAGTGAAGCAGTAGCCGTGTGTGTCCTGCGCACCATCGAGTTGCTACTTCGATGTATGAAACGGATGTATTGAAATTTCAAAGTAAGTTTTTTTCCAAAATCCTGAGAAGTAACCAGCAGAATATCATATTTATACATTACCGATTACCGACCATGCAGTATCATTACCGATGTTCTTCTCTGAAACTCAAAGTCAAAGAGACAGAATTTCAACAGTATTCGATAACAACAGAGACTAGTCGATTGGAGTTAGTACGCAGCTGAATTTGACCCTTTCGAGGCGGCCCAACCCCGTTGAAAACGTTACCGTGCTAAGAACCGCTAAATAGTCATTGCAAACAACTCACCAGTAACTCTATTGACTCTGGGGTGACTCCTGTGACTTTTTAACAGCTAAAACGACTGAAATGCGACGGAGAGGTGACTGTTGAGTCACGAGCGCATCACGTGAGTTGTAAAGAATTGCCAGTCGCAAAAAATTCGCTGTCGCTGTGCTAACGCATAACTTTCTACTAAGTCAAGTTGACTAAATAATAGAGTTGATATAAATGTGAAATGCGATTCTAATTCATTAAGTGACGAAGATGTGCAGATGCGCAGAAGATGTGCAGATGCGCAGAAGCACTGAGTGTGCCTCAAGGCTTCTAAAGCGACTCTTGCACGCCTCAGATACGACTTTAAGGCTCCATAGTGATAATTGCGTCGCAAAAAGTCTAGATGAGCTAGTAAAGATTGTCATGTAAAAAACATCACCTTTTTTATTACCGACCCGGCTGACTTGACAGACTATGCTACCAGCGTCGAGAGGACTGGCATCGTCAGCGACATCATCGCGAACAGCAGCACCAGCAGCTTCTTGAATTTGCTGTCGAGGCTGGTCACAGAAGAATCCTGGAAGCTCTGATAGTGTTCAGCTTCGATTTCTGTTCCGATGAATTTATTGAAGGTCTTCCCAGACGCCTGCTGTCAATGGCAGTTCCCCAGTTCAACGTGAAACTATTGAACCTGCTCACTGATCGGCTTGGTGTCGATATTGACGCCATCGACCCGGCAGATGGCGAGACTTGGCTGACCAGAGCCACCACTGGAGGCCACCTTGGACTGGTTCAATTCTTGCTGAGCGCTGGCGCCAGTCCCGACAAGCGAAATGCTGCTGGTGACAGCGCCGAGACCCTGGCTGCTCGAGATATCAAGGATGAGTTGCAGTTTGTGCAGTTCATGGAGCTGTTCTACTCTGCCACGCCGGAGCTTTGGCCGGGTGAGACGTCCAGATGGGTTTGGTTTAACAGGTGCACTCGGTAGATGGGGAGGGGCGGCGGAGATTCTTAACTTAACTTAACATTCTTAACCGGATCTCCCCCCACAGCATCCGCGTCAAGCTCGCCATCGGCCGGTGTAATCAATGCATCTGTTGAGTTGAGAACTCGTGAACGCCAAGTCACCTTGCAGCTGGCAATGTTCACTCAAAGCTATTTGGTTGTGGAGTACAGTGTCTACTTTAGTCAGGCAGTCAACATTTTTCGCATGGTAAGAACTGTGTACAATTATCTCTCGGTGAGAAAGTCAGGGCCGTTTTACATCCTGTGTGAGCTTGTGTGACTGCGTACGTAACTACTTAGTGTGCAGAAACTGCTGGCTTTTCCCAGATCACGAGTTATGAATGATTAAAAGTAATCCGACAACTCGAAATTATCCAGTCTCGCCGTGACCAGCTGCCAGTGCTGTCAGACATTCTGTCGGACATTCGTCAAAGAGTTCTAGCACAGAGACGACTCAGCATGAGAGCTCTGGTAGCAATTGACGTTAAGCAGCAGGTATCAGCCGATTGGCCAGTCATTGAGTACGCTGCTGGGTTGACAACTGCGAAGCTGCGCGAACTGCTGTGCCAGCTGCATCACTTGGTCTCACCTAACGGAGACCAAACAATCAATGGCTTTGAATTGTTGGTAACCGCCTACATTTGAAAATTAGTAGCAGGTGCTAATCTTTTATTTTCTAATGTAATCTAATGTCTTTTTAAAAATCTAATGTATTTTTATTTTATAGTCTTCCTCTGTACATAAACCGCAGGGTGTTGTGGACTTTTGCTGATAATAAAAGCCACTGCCACAGATCTACACTCGGCCAAAGACAATAAAGCCAATCAAAGCCAGTTACAGAAACTCCACTTCGCCATAGACAATTTTGGGCACAAAACTTTTGACAATTAGTGCTGTTTTTAATATAGCTTTCTGAAACCCCTTGCTACCATAGACAAAAGCCCCATTGCATTGGCAAATGAATCTTGGATTAAATTAAATGCGCGAAGGCCCAAATGGGCTGCTCCCTCCTCCTTATTATCCCCATTTGATTGGCGTAATTATCAACTTGACTGACGAAAGCAATCTTTACATGTTTATAAAATTATAAAATCATAATATTTATTAGCCTTGATGACGCCTAACTGACTGACAGATATTCCTTTTTTCAATTATTCACTGTGACAATTAACCAAATACAAAAAGATGGAAAGGCAAAGATTAGTTGTTTCCAACTTTGGCAATTCAAAAATAGCAAGAAAAAATGAATATTTTCCTAAGGCGCATTGTATTTTGGAAAACGCAAAAATTGTTTTTGTTTTCATATTAATTGTGGAGTTTGACGACCCAGTGGGCGGCAAGGCAAGACGTATGTTCAGGTTTCAACAAAATTCGATTAACATCAAACAAATTTAAAAAGTAAAAAAGAAGCAAATTTGTACTGTACAATAAGCTAGTTTGAATTCGAACTACAATTCCAATGAAAAGAGAAGCAAAATATCCAAATTCTCTACTCGACTCGCTACTTTATGTAGGGCCTAGAGATATAAAAAATTATCTGGTTTTTGTGGTTTTATGACGCGAGAGCAGATTAAACTGGCAATAAAGTTTTAAAGACGAAAGACTTCTCCAAAACCTGACTCTGCACCAGAAAATCGGATTTAAAATAGCGATTGAACTACTACTTAGTAGCCACTGTAGTAGTATTCGAAGTTACAATCAGTAAATTGAGAAAAAAAGTTCTAGCAGACAGGCAAATAGCAATGGCCTCACCCGTTGGAATCACCCATTGGAAGAGTGCCTCACCCGTTGGAAGAGTGCCTCACCCATTGGAAGAGTGCCTCACCCATTGGAAGAGTGCCTCACCCATTGGAAGAGTGCCTCACCCATTGGAAGAGTGCCTCACCCATTGGAAGAGTGCCTCACCCGTTGGAAGAGTGCCTCACCCGTTGGAAGAGTGCCTCACCCATTGGAAGAGTGCCTCACCCATTGGAAGAGTGCCTCACCCGTTAAGAGTACACCTCAGTTTTCGTTCTCATGCGATACATGAGGCACAGCATGAGATGCACCATAATGTAAAATGCAATACAAGACGCCATCAAGTAGATCCCAGTTTCTGGCAGTGGCTCAATTTGCACCTGGCACCATTTGACAGAAATCTGAAAGATGTCGCGCAGCGGACCGCACCGTCCAACCCGATTGAGCAGCCGACTGATGAGGCTGTTCCCAAGCTCAGCAATCATCGACATGTGCTCAAACAGAGTCTCATTGTAGCGTCTAGCAATCGACCTTAGCAAGAAATATTTGTCCGCTAAAGTTTTTTTAAGATTCAACGCATCAACCGTCAGACTAAACGTCAAATTTGTTAATCTTCGATTCGTTTGCAGAGTTGTAAAATTTCCTAATAGAAATTTTAGTCCCGCTATGAGTGTCCGGTTCCATCTGTCGATATTTCTCTCAGTTTTGTGCGCCATGTAGTTGATCAGGTCGGGTCTTCGATCGGTAGAATTTGCTCGCCTCAGATTGTCCTCAAGCCGGCTCAGGTGCCGCCGAAGGCTGCGAAAGTCCGCTGCGGACAGTAACAGCAACGGTTTGTTCAATTCCAGAATGCTCGAAGCGAAATTCTCCGAGTCAATTGCCGAAGCGAAATTTGGCAGGGTATTCTTCAGGAGATCGTCCACCTCGGCGGGAATGAGATTGTTTGTGTCCAGATCGCGGACGAGGTCCTGCGAAATTTTCGAGTGTTTTGCAAGCGTGTCACATGAGTGTCAGTTGCTCACGTCCTCCTTGTAGTCTTACGCACTTTCTTACACTTTTCTCCTTTAGTGTCTCCTTTCGTCTCTTCCCTCCCCTCTCGTCTCTTTTCTCCTCCTCTCGTCTCTTTTCTCCCTTCTCGTCTCTTCTCTCCGCTCTCGTCTCTTTCCTCCGCTCTCGTCTCTTCTCTCCGCTCTCGTCTCTTCTCTCCCCTCTCGTCTCTTCTCTCCCCTCTCGTCTCTTCTCTCCGCTCTCGTCTCTTCTCTCCCCTCTCGTCTCTTCTCTCCGCTCTCGTCTCTTCTCTCCGCTCTCGTCTCTTCTCTCCCCTCTCGTCTCTTCTCTCCGCTCTCGTCTCTTTCCTCCCCTCTCGTCTCTTCTCTCCGCTCTCGTCTCTTCTCTCCCCTCTCGTCTCTTCTCTCCCCTCTCGTCTCTTCTCTCCGCTCTCGTCTCTTCTCTCCCCTCTCGTCTCTTCTCTCCGCTCTCGTCTCTTCTCTCCGCTCTCGTCTCTTCTCTCCCCTCTCGTCTCTTTTCTCCCCTCTCGTCTCTTCTTTCCCCTGGTCTCTTCTCTCCGCTCTCGTCTCTTCTCTCCGCTCTCGTCTCTTCTCTCCGCTCTCGTCTCTTCTCTCCCCTCTCGTCTCTTCTCTCCGCTCTCGTCTCTTCTCTCCCCTCTCGTCTCTTCTCTCCCCTCTCGTCTCTTTTCTCCCCTCTCGTCTCTTCTTTCCCCTGGTCTCTTCTCTCCCCTCTCGTCTCTTCTCTCCGCTCTCGTCTCTTCTCTTCCCTCTCTTCTCTCCCCTCTTGTCTCTTCTCTCCGCTCTCGTCTCTTTTCTCCTCCTCTCGTCTCTTTTCTCCCTTCTCGTCTCTTCTTTCCCCTGGTCTCTTCTCTCCGCTCTCGTCTCTTCTCTCCGCTCTCGTCTCTTCTCTCCCCTCTCGTCTCTTCTCTCCCCTCTCGTCTCTTCTCTCCGCTCTCGTCTCTTCTCTCCGCTCTCGTCTCTTCTCTCCGCTCTCGTCTCTTCTCTCCGCTCTCGTCTCTTCTCTCCGCTCTCGTCTCTTCTCTCCCCTCTCGTCTCTTCTCTCCCCTCTCGTCTCTTCTCTCCCCTCTCGTCTCTTCTCTCCCCTCTCGTCTCTTCTCTCCGCTCTCGTCTCTTCTCTCCCCTCGTCTTTCCCCCCCTCACGTCTCTTCTCTCTTATAGTCTCTTTTCTCCCCTATCGTCTCTTCTCTCCCCTCTTCCCTCCTCTCTCCCCTCTCGTCTCTTCTCTCCTCACTCATCTCCCCTCTCGTCTCTTCTCTCCGTTCTCGTCTCTTCACTCGCCTCTCATCACCCCTTCTTCTGCATGAAATGATTTATCTATCTGACATTTGGGAATTTGTTTATGGCGGAACTGCGTTCACCTCTAGGAGAAAAAAGCTAATCCCTGCGAACTCCGTCTACAAGTAGAAAACGAAAACTCTTCAAGACCTCTTCACCTGTATCATTTCACCGCCTTTGCTAAGTTCCCTGGTCACGAATGGCGCACGCAGCAACTGGCTGGCGTTGACTACTGCCCCGGCACTGCTCAGGCCGAGAGCTTGGAAGATTGTCACCGAGTCGTTTCCGCATCGGCTCACGATGGTGCTGAGCAATTCTCTCGGCATCAAATCGCTGCTGAAGCCCAAATAATCAATCAAATGATTTGGCATCAATGCTTCAACTAGCGGCCATAACCTGTTAATCATTGCACTGTAGACGCGCTGATCCAGGTAGCTGATGCCTGTCTCCGTGGTCAGGTAGCGGCACGCGTCCATCTGGGTCTCGGCGCCAGCGTAGAACACCGCGGACGCGTAGATCAGCGCCGCCAGAACCAGCAAACCGCTGGCAAACAGGCAGACCAGGTGCCAGTCGCGAGGCTCCTTGGCCTTCTGTCTTTGGTCAACCCGGACGATATCGCTGTTTTGAAGGAACGGCAACTCGATGCAACGTCCGTTGCCATTGGCTACTGGCGCAGAATTTCCATTCCCAATGTACTGCAGAGGGATTTGCTCTCCATCTGTTCCTCCGTCTGTACTGTCGCTGCTGATACCGCGAAAGCTAAGCAGGTAGCGAATCGAGATGAACATTGCAATGACATTAATGATTACAAATGCAACACTGCCAAAGGCCAGCGCTACTGTGAAGCTGTGTACAAGGCTGTCCACAGTTTTCATGGCGTCCAAGAATCCTCGGTCCTTCTTGGCACCGCGTACTCCGTCGCGAAATAACTCAGCATCTGTCAGGGCCGCGTTGAAGTTTTGCGACACTTCAAGAGTTAATTTATCAAAGAGTTTTCTCACTTCGGCTCGAACTAGCTCCAGACTGCCGTACAGCTGACCCTTGGCGTTCTTAACCTGGTCTTCAACTTGGCTAAAGTTGAGCTTAAACATCTTCTCCAACAATGTGACAACTGTCACGCTGCTGTCCGACTTTAAGCGTCGCTGATCAATGCCAACGTCCAGCAGGTTGAGTTGAGCAGAAATTCTTCGGCACAGATCCGCGGTCGCGGCTGAGGTTGGCGCGGAAGAGGCGTTCGAGGCGCAAGCATCGGTTGTGAGCTCCTGCAGATCTCGCCTGGCCGAGTCAACCAGCGTAGAGAACTGGACGAGTGGCTCAACCACGGTGTCGCGGGACTCCATAATTGCCCGCATGCTGGCAACCAGCAGCTTCACCAGATTGATGAACTCATCGAAGGACGTCAACAGAGGCGTCAGTTTGAAGTCTCTGGCCAGCCTGTCCAGCAGGTCGGTTGCAACAGTTTGCAGTACGGCAAGAACTTCTGGTAGGGCCTCTTTGCACACCGCTAGCACCGTGGCGTTGGTCTCTACGATGGACTGCTCAACGAAAGCGTCAAATTCGTCAATTGTCCGCCGGAACGCGGCAACCATGTGCGTGCGACTAGTGCCAGATGAGAGATTCCACAGCTGCCTCTGCTGCTGGTCGTCGCCACAGTCCTTCGTCCCGTTTCTGCAGCCTCCCAGATCGGACATTCCGGAGAATCGAGCTCGTCCAGCCCAGTGCAGCACGGCCAGCACAACGCCAATGACGATGAGCAGAACTATGGAGGTCAGGAAGACAAACAATGGTCGCAGGTGTTTCCGCTCGACAGGGCTGTTAGATCTGTGAGCTTCATGCACTTTAGTCGTCCTGGCTAGTCGAGAGTAGACTGCGATCAGTGCTGCCAGGAGAATCAGCCAGGTCAGTCCAGCCGATACGAACAGCGGCACCTGAGACTTTAACCTTTGAAGGTACCAGGCTAATAAGGGTTTGCCAAGGTCCACGTAGGTTACATTCTGTTCGCAGAAGCTGCGGTTCTGACTAACAGTGCTTGCTTTGGCACTGCATTCAACGTCGTCAGTTGCATTGACACCTTGTTGGAGCATAGTGTCGAATAGCGGTCTCAAGACGCCGCCATCAAGCTCGGGAACCACCAGCTGCATGAGCGGCTCCATCTACTTTTTTTCCTGTGCTCTAATTGTCGCAATAAATCAGCGCATTGGAAAAATTCATTCTTTAAAAGGCGTTGTTGCTAGACTAAAAAAAATCTGTAGCTCTGTTATGCGCGGTAGGCCGTTCGAATCGTGTCTTTCGCTACCCGCAGGTCTCTATCTCTCTCGTTTTTAAAAAGCAGCACTGGGTCAATGCTGATATGCAGGGTGAGGTTGAAGCTTCTTAGTATAATAAGGTTTTTTAGCCAGTTGCACACAAAACGTAGTACCACACATACGCACACACGCGCGTTTGATAAGCAATGAAGGCATTAAGTAAGCTAAGAAGTTCAAGACAGTGAAGATGAGCACACAGAAATTATTACTGGGCGGACTGGGTGGACACAAACACACGGGGAGGGGAGGGTAGAGACATACGTGAGAAGGGGGGGCGCCCAAAGAACCCTACGCCGGCCTCTGGAACCATGCCACGGCTCATTTTAGACTCGGAAAAAAAGCTTGAGCCTAGAGGTCTAATAGATTCCTAATTTAGAGCAGGGGTAGGCAAGTCATTCGTGATAGTGCCATAATTGAGATTTCGAAAAGCTGACAAATAAATACAGCAAAATTCTGTGATAAACTGTAATTCTCATTAGATTAATCATATTTAAACCAATAGGATCATGAACCGCGTGAATTGAGTTTTATTATCTTTCATGAACTTCAGAATGAACAAAAACAATTTGAAAGCCTCAACGGCGCCAAAGAGGTGATGATGGCGCTAAACTGAATGACAGTAGCGCCAAACTCAGAGACAATGGCGCCAAACTCAGAGATAATAACGCCAAACTCAGAGACAATGGCGCCAAACTCAGAGATAATAACGCCAAACTCAGAGACAATGGCGCCAAACTCAGAAACAATGGCGCCAAACTCAGAGAGAATGGCGCAAAACTCAGAGACAATGTCACCAAACTGAATGTCTTGCATAGCCGGGGGCGTCGCCATGGATTTTATGGTGGGGGGTCAAAGCCAAGAATTCAACATGGACATGACTAAATTCCTACATGTCCATATTTTGAGAATCGGTGTTGTCACCGCAGGCACTTATTTTGGCGCCGAAAGCGCTATATTCTGGCGCCCGGAAGAATAATTATTAATTGTCACAACGGGTCCCAAGGTAAGGTGAGGGGCAAAGTATTGGCATGTCCCCCCATGTCCCCCCATGGCCCCATAGCTTTTACTGGGGGGGGGGGACATGTCCCGGTGTTAGGCTTTCTGTTCTCCGGGGTCTTAATTTATCCGGGGGACATCGCAAAGCAAAATTATTGTCGCTTTGCGATAACCTACCCTGGATAATCCAAGGCACAACGAAATCGGGCTTTGAAATATCCGGGGTCTTAAATTGTCCGGGGTGAATAAATTAAGATTTGGGTGGCAAGGTGGTCAAGTTATTTACCTGAGAAAGCGCATGTGAATGGGACAGGACATCATTTCGAGAGAACGGGGCTGACTCAGAGGCCAGGAAGGGCCCTGACTGCACCTTAGACAGTGGAGGGGAAAATGAGGTGCAGTCTAAGAATAAATCGATAATGGACTGGCGTCACATTGCCAGCACTACAAGCGTACGTGCAATGAAGATCAGTGTACGAGCTAATAGCCGACAAAGGAAAGTGTTGCGCAAATTACGAGTATATTAACGTAACTTTTAAGATATATAGAGTTTATTTCTTGTCGAAGTTCCAAGAAAGGAAATCGTTTAGAAATCGTTAAATCGTTTAGGAAAATTGATCATCTCTCGATGGCTAAAGTATCGCTGAACCAAGTGTTTTTAACAAATGTTTGTTTTGAACGACGAGTTGTATGTTGAGCTGCCGGAAAATTCCAGTACGAGAGAGAGATGATCTAAAAAGAAAAATCAGACAAAAGAGCAAAAACTTCACGATTCATTCAGCGGATCGCCTGTTTTGATTGATCGAATTACATGTAGATTGGTGAATCAAGTAACAGTTTTTTTCGGTTGACAATGTATAAGTAGCAATAGCTTTAATTTTACTTCTGTTTGGAGTGTGTGAAATGCAAAAAGATGTTTGCCAATTGAAAAAAGTAGCAGAAAGTTTTTTCTACTTTGCGGAAATTGATTTCGAAATTTTGCTATTTCTCTAGCCCCGGATATCAGTAGCCGGATGTCCTAAAGCAAACCTCTGTCTCCGCAGGCTGACCCCTCTCTTTCAACCTACAGTCGGATGTCCTGGGACAACTTCTCTTCTTGTGATCTCCGGGCCGGATAGCAGAGTCAGTGCCGTAGCCCGTAGGATGTCCGGGAGAGACATCTCAAAGTGCCCGGACAATGCAAAGCAGCTCGAGATATCCGGGAAGGAGAAAACAAAGCAGGTTTTTTGCTTGGCAGTATCCGGGCGGACATCGTAAGTGCGTTCGGATATCCGGGCCAGACAAAAAAAACCCGGATAGTCTTAAGTGTAACACCGGGTCCATGAGGTTTGCCCGCCGAGGTTTGCCCGCAATGCTTTTTTCTTATAGCGCATTTGGCAGCTAGATTCTGTCTGCAATGCCCCCCCCCCCTCCCAAAAAATATGCATTTGATATGCAATTACTATCAAAACGTTTGTTCGGGTAAATCTCTTTATAAAGTCTTACTAAGCATTAGGGAGGCAATGCAGACAAAATCTGCCACGTGGCCAAATGCGCTGTTCAAAATTCGCTCGCGGGCAATTCTCGGCGGGCAAATCTCGGCGGGCAATTCTCGGCGGGCAATTCTCGGCGGGCAATTCTCGGCGAGCAAATCTCGGCGGGCAAATCTCGGCGGGCAATTCTCGGCGGGCAATTCTCGGCGGGCAAATCTCGGCGGGCAATTCTAGGCGGGCAAATCTCGGCGGGCAATTCTCGGCGGGCAAATCTCGGCGGGCAAATCTCGGCGGGAAGTTCTCGTGCTCCCACATGTCCCCCCCCTGTCCCCGGTGGCGACGCGCCTGTGCATAGCAGACATGTTTTACTTTTATTTGTATTGACGAAAGAATATTACTACTTATCTAATTCTTTAGTAGTATCAGTAGCAAATGATTTTCTTCATAATTAACAAATAATTGAGACACTTAAAAGTCTATTTTATTGGAGTATCGTGCTCGTGTATACAAGAAATTTTGCAAGCCTACACAGGGCTTCCAATTTAATGCTTTTTGGGTTAATCAAACTGTTGAAAGCTCGCTGGGGGAATTGCTGAGATGTCAAGGCTCACGGGGGAATTGCTGAGATGTCAAGGCTTACTGGGGGAATTGCTGAGATGTCAAGGCTTACGGGGGGAATTGCTGAGATGTCAAGGCTTACGGGGGGAATTGCTGAGATGTCAAAGTAAATAGTATTCACATCAATATTCACGTGAGTGCTATAGTCAGTACAGGGAAGGAGGGCCCGTGTGTAGGGGGGTTGATCTTTTGTCTGGATCGAGGCAGTGAAATGCTAGCTAAAGGGCGGCATACGGCATAGTGAGTGACAGTAATGAATAGCTTGCCCTACATGTAGTAGTATGACATTTTCCAAGCCAATCGAGACACTGCGCAGGCTATTGAATCCTTTAGTGGGGAGAATTGCTTTTCATTGTAACTATAACGCACGTCTAATGGGGACCATGGCCGGCCCAGGCTTGATGCTAATTTTTTGGCTAAATTGGAACCTCGGCTTGGCTCTGCTCGTGAAATTAACGCCCCGAGGGCCAACCCCCAAAGCACAGTGAAGTGTACATGCCTAATGATAGATAAGGTTTAGGACCGCTGTACACTCCTGTTTGTGTTTATTTAACAAAACAAAATGGAGTAGAAATAAACAGTTGAACCAGGGCATTAGTATGTCATATATAGTTAGCAAGGACTACTATAGACTGTATAGACTTTTAGACTATAGACTATAACATTCCAGTGGTCCTTGATAGTTAGTTGTATAGCTCAACCCAAGAACTTCAAATAAAAAAACTGGTTGGTCCACGGACTTCCTTTTGGGCCATAGACATCGGAAAGGGTCTTCAATAGCTCGATTCTGCTAATAAGGAGGAAAGGGGTAGGCCGTGAAGGAGGAGTGAGGTGGGCGTAAGGAGTGACTCATCGAGGAGAGTCATTCGCTAAGGGCCTGGATTCCCAGGGTTGGCAGAGCAAGGGAGAGTCAGACCAGAAGAAGTACAAACCATGTCAGCTGCTGCATCACACAGAGTATGCTGAAATGAAAAAAAACAAAATACAAAAATCTGCCCATAAATTCTGCTGAAGAGTTTGATCGGGTGGTAATCAGTCACCCGAAAACTCCCACTTCCAGACACTTAAGCCTGGGAACAAAGTCAGTGATCACTTACTATTGTGGGCTCCTCTTCTTTGTAGCGCGCGTCTGTAGAGCTCGTCTCCTTGAAGCTTCTTTCTTCTGAGTAGTCTTGATTTCTAAAATCGGCCGAAAGCGAGAGCGTAACAAATCGACGTCGCAGTGTTCCTCGAGTGCAGAAATCAATATCAACGATGCGCCCTAATAACAAAGTCAACTTTCTATAACAATAACGAGGTCCTCCACAAAGGGCGTCTTCTTCTAGAAATAACGGAATCGGAGTTGTGTGCTCCTATCGGTAGCCTCGATTAGCTTCTGCAGTAAACTCAAGGTGTTTTGAGGCTGCTCCAAGTCTGAGATTTTTAGCTCGGATTTTGGCTTGTATTTATAGTAAAATTTTGCGAGAATCAGGCTATTTTTAGTAGGTGAACGTGACGACGAACGTGACGAAAACGTGACGATTTCGCGTTTTGGAAATTTGACCTCTCAAAAATTGAATAGAATAAAAAAGATTTGAGCATCGAGTACCATATTTGGGATTCTGAATTTAGATGTTGCAAAAGATGATCACTCGCTGTTTTCGTGGTCTTTTAAAGATAGTGTGTGACAACTCGGAATTTTTAAATTCGCATTTTCGCATTTTTACGTTACTACTTATAGTAGTTTACTTTGTACCGTATTTGGAGATCTCTACACTGTGTCTCCAAAAAAGCTCAAACGATTTTCTCTACATTCTCGTCGAGAGCCGTTTGAAATTGCCAGCGGCAGACATTAAAAGCGCTTATTTTAGAAGACAGCAGCTAAGTAGAATGAGCGGAGATCATTCTGATGCAGCAGAGCGGATTAGACAGGGAAAATTTTCCCAATTGCAGGAAAAATAGCATAGCTAGATTTGTTTTTTTAGTATATGGGGTTTTTAAATGGAGAAGACAATGCTGATTGTGTATAAAAAGTCTGTGCTAGATTGTGTAGCTTAAATCATGTACGCCTGCCTTTTGCCAAGCCTCCCAATTCCTGAAGTGCAACAGATAATCATGGCACATTCCTTAAGTGCAACAGGTAATCATGGCACATTCCTCAAGTGCAACAGATAATCATGGCACATTCCTCAAGTGCAACAGGTAATCATGGCACATTCCTCAAGTGCAACCAGGTAATCATGGCACATTCCTCAAGTGCAACAGGTAATCATGGCACATTCCTCAAGTGCAACAGATAATCATGACACATTCCTCTATTGGCTCTATTGCAACCAGGTAATCATAGCCCATTTCATGTGAATGCAAACAAAAAATTGGTCAAGACCTAAACTTGATTTAAATTTTGGGTGTAACGTTAGGATAAGGTTAGCATGATCCAATAAGGAGTTTCCTAGCCTCGCAAAAATAGTGAAGGTTGGCCTTACAAATGCCTATACTTTTTAATTGCACGGAGCGGACAAGCTGATCTTCAAAGCAGACGGCATGCATGCCGACTTGGCTGGTCAAACTCAAAATTACAAGTTGCCGAAAGAAAAAGGATCTCATTAGTGCCTAGAAAGGTCTCCTTCCTCTTAGACAAGACGAAGTCGGAGCGCCCACCCTATACGGGCATCATTAAATGGATATGCGGCATTTAGTTATCAAATGATTTTCAAAAGCTACTGAAATTATGAAGACAGTACTAGCAAAACTACTATGAATTTGGGAGGCTGGCCCAGAAACTGAGGATCTGGAAGGCTGCCCCAGCAACTGAGGATCTGAGAGGCTGGCCTAGCAACTGAGGATCTGGGAGGCTGGCCCAGCAACTGAGGATCTGGAAGGCTGGCCCAGCAACTGAGGATCTGGGAGGCTGGCCCAGCAACTGAGGATCTGGGAGGCTGGCCCAGCAACTGACACTCTGGGAGGCTGGCCCAGCAACTGACACTCTGGGAGGCTGGCCCAGCATCCGAGAAACCTGAGTATTGAAAAAATGTTTGCAAATTGTTCTTTTAATTGCATTTCAAAAATTGACTACTCAAACCTTCTTGCTTGAAAACGGATGAAGAAATCTCTGTAATTAAAACCTAGCTTTGAAAATCAACTAAAAATGGTAGAGAGTCGGGTCCTAATCCGCTGAAAAGTTACTTTGGAATCCCAGGCCACTGTACTAGCAACTGGAAAACACGACTAATTAGATATTAAGCCAAGGTTTATCGACCGAACAAAGTTTCCGGATTCCCAACGCTGCTGATTTGCGTGCCTGCGCGTTTTAAGGGATTTTTATAAGCAGGCTGTTTTGGTGACTGACTGCTATTTTAAGACTTCGAAGACAGACAGACAGACAGACAGACAGACAGACAGACAGACCGACAGACAGAAAGACAGACAAACAGACAGACAGACAGACAGACAGACAGACAGACAGAAAGACAGACAAACAGACAGACAGACAGACAGAAAGACAGACAAACAGACAGACAGACAGACAGACAGACAGACAGACAGACAGAAAGACAGACAAACAGAAAGACTAACAGACAGAAAGACAGACAGACAGACAGACAGACAGACAAACAGAAAGACTAACAGACAGAAAGACAGACAGACAGACAGACAGACAGACAGACACACAGACAGACAGACAGACAGACAGACACAGACAGACAGACAGACAGACAGACAGAAAGACAGACAGACAGACAGACAGACAGACAGACAGACAGACAGATTAACAGACAGAGTCAGTCAGCCAGTCCTTATTTATAAAAAATACAACTTGAGTTGAACGAACCTCACTAACTAATCGATACTTGTGCTTGCTTTCCAATTTCAGACATTTATTAATTAGTCTCAAGCTAAGTTCTAAGTAGCGCAGATAATCAGTTGGCTCAGGCGATCAAGTGAGGAATTGTTGGCTCAGAGACAGTTTGCCAGTCGTATATTGGATAAAGCAATAGTGCACAGCATAGCTTGGAGGAGCAGTAGCCAGTGAGCACTACAAATAGCATCGTCTCCCATTGGCTCGGGACCCGAAGATTTAATCCAGCGTCTAGTCAACAAGCCGTCCGCAAGCCAGCTGTCGGGACGCATTCCGAAGCGCAGCCTAGAGCGAAGGTCAAGTAATTTACATAAAAGCATGGAGTCCATCACGCATGAGATCCACCTGTCGGTTAATAATATCGACTTAAGCAGCAACGATAGCGGCCAACAAATCCGTGGGATAAACTACTGCAGCCAGAACTGCTCAAGGATGCACGAGCTGGAGCCGTATTTCTACATTCCTCTGTCCACCGTGAACGCGCTGCTGTCAGCCTGGTCGTTGGGCTTCTTCGCCAGGAACGTCGGCTCGGTGCACCCGGTGCTACGCCGACTCCTAGTGGCCCTGTCGGCCTTTGAAGTGGTGTTCCACGGCTCTGTGCTGGCATTCTACGCCAGGATGCTGCACCAGAGAGCCAGCGGGGTGGAAGGAATTCGTCTAGATCCGGTTCCCAGTCTGGGCTCGGCTGTGCAGCTCTGCGTACTGAGATTCTCCCTGACCATGCGCAACTGGACTATGAACTTCATCTCCTGGTCCCGTCTGGAAGCTGTGTTCCGACCGCTAGCGGCTAGGTCCCACTCTCTGTTTCGACTGTCCAACGTGGTCGCTATGGAAATCGGAGCAGGCGCGGTCGGCCTGGCGCTCAGCGTTGCCATGGTGATAGCTCACGACGCTAACAGACTCGACGGATGGCGATTGCACGCGATCGAGGTGACGTTCTACACCTATCAGGGCATGCTGCCGATAGTGTCTATCTTTGCAGCCACCTGCGTCACTGTTTGCGTCCTTCGTCGAGCCGGATTCCAGCGCCGGGCCACAGCAGCCTCCGGCGCCACCGAGCGTCAGTGCAGACGAGAGCGACAGGCCATTCGCATCATAGTCACTCTGTCGGTCAGCTGCCTCATTCTCGAAGGCCCAACGGACCTGTGTGGATTTGTGCGCAGCAAGACACCCCTATCCGAGCTGATAGTCAACACCCTGGTAGAGCTCGACTCGCTGTTCAACTTCTTTGTTCTCACTTGCACAACTGGAATGTGCCGCCGGGGCGGAGACAGGAGCGCCTATTCCTACTCTGACAGGCGTCGCGGCCGGCGGAAGCGTCAATGGTCGCCGCAGGAGTCAACTAAACTGGCAAAACCAACAACTGAAACAGCGGCAGAGTCTGAACCTAAGCGAGCTTCAGTACAAGCCATCAGAAAGGAATTCGACACCATCACTCTGTTGGAATGTTCGCCAAGCCGCTTCGGTGCAGCTCTAGACGCGGCCAGAGAGACGGCAGTGTGAAAGACGCCCTCATTTTTTAATTGCTATTTCTTATAGACGTGTAATTCAAGCACATTGAGCTTAGCGGCAGAGAAACAAGGGACGCGTGTTTAACAAACAAAGTAGGGGAGAGGGGCAGGGAAAAGAGTAGACAGAGATGCAGATAAAGATTAGACAGTGATGCAGACAGATTAGACAGAGATACAGACAGAGTAGAAAGAGATGCAGACAGAGTAGACAGAGATGCAGATAGAGAGAAGACAGAGATGCAGACAGAGTAGACAGAGATGCAGATAGAGTAGACAGAGATGCAGATAGAGTAGACAGAGATGCAGACAGAGTAGACAGAGATGCAGATAGAGAGAAGACAGAGATGCAGACAGAGTAGACAGAGATGCAGATAGAGAGAAGACAGAGATGCAGACAGAGTAGACAGAGATGCAGACAGAGTAGACAGAGATGCAGACAGAGTAGACAGAGATGCAGATAGAGTAGACAGAGATGCAGACAGAGTAGACAGAGATGCAGATAGAGTAGACAAAGATGCTTTTACATTATTGTAGGAACAAAACAGATTGGAATGTTGAAACAAACCAGAGTCCCTGGTTTCTACGCGGCTCACTATGTGTATCCCAAGAAAGAATTACCTAATAGATAGGTAAACTATAGATAAGGATCATTCGTATATCTATTAGAAATCAAAACGCAAATTTACTTTTGAATAATAAAACTTGTGAAAAAACACCATAAAAGAGAAGGAGCTTTTCCTGCCATCGCGACAAATTTCTCTCTAAATCCGTGTTTAACTGTCGGGAAAAGCAGATATTGAAACAAGCGGCAGACCTTAATCCCAAATCCTACAGGCATTTCCGGAGCATCCAGTTTGAGGATTAGAGTTGAGAAATTATTTGGAAGTCAGAATGTAAATAATGCATAAAATTCCGCGGGTCCTCATGATTCACAGAATTAAAGATTATAAATAACTGCTTCATCATATATATATTTGACATGTGGCAATAACAAAACTGAGTTATTTTCATTCAATGCATGATGATATGCACCTTTGAAAACTAACATTATAAAAACCGGATGACTGAACAATTTGCAACTGTCTGGGCTCCAGTAACCGCTGAATGAGCAAGCTGCAAAGGTGACAGTGACAAGCGAAACCTCTCAATCCAGAGAGAGCTAGGAGTTCTCAAATTAAATGGAGTCGAAAACTAGTGGGAGAGAGAGGATCAGGGGAGGGCATCATGAAAGGAGAGGGAGAGGGATAAGAGAAAGGGGATTAGAGAGGGGATCTGAGAAAGTGGATTAGAGACGGGATCTGAGAAAGGGGATTAGAGAGGGGATCTGAGAAAGGGGACTAGAGAGGGGATCTGAGAAAGGGGATTAGAGAGGTGATCTGAGAAAGGGGATTAGAGACGGGATCTGAGAAAGGGGATTAGAGAGGTGATCTGAGAAAGGGGATTAGAGACGGGATCTGAGAAAGGGGATTAGAGAGGGGATCTGAGAAAGGGGATTAGAGACAGGGATCTGAGAAAGGGGATTAGAGAGGGGATCTGAGAAAGTGGATTAGAGACGGGATCTGAGAAAGGGGATTAGAGAGGGGATATGAGAAAGGGGATTAGAGACAGGATCTGAGAAGGGAATTAGAGAGGGGAGCTGGGAAATGAGATTAGAGACCGGGGATCTGAGAAGGGGATTAGAGAGGGGATCTAAAAAGGGGATTAGTGAGGGAGATAAGCGCCACGAATATCCTCAAACAACATCTTAACGGCACCCCTCATCAGATGCTGGCAGAGTAGGTCTCAGCGTCACCAGCCAGCCGCTGAACAGTCTCAGGGTCCAGCGCAGCCGATCCAGTCAGCAGTTCCAGCTCGCCAGTGTCTCCAATAGCGAAATCGTCTTCAAGTCGAACACCGCCAAGTCCGCGGAACTCCTGATGCACCAGCTGACAGTCAGGGGACAGGTAGAGCCCCGGCTCCAGGGGAAACACCACGCCACACTGCAGAGGCTCCGACCTGGACACGCTGGGCGTATCGTGGACGTCCATGCCGAGATAGTGAGACACGTGATGAGGACAGAGGGCGTGGCACAGCGCGTGAGAGCTCAGGCTGGCCCCCGCCTCGGTGAGCATCGAGGCTTCAATGAGGCGAGCCCGCAGCTTCTGGCCCATGTACAGGTGGACATCGTCAAGCGACACTCCGATCCGACAATGATCCCGACAGTCAATCAGTAGCTGACGGACAATCTCGTAGGCAACTAGCTGATGAGGCGTGAAACCGTCCGGGGAGGCTGGCCAGGTTCGAGTGATGTCGCTAACGTAGCCTTGGACATCAGCGCCGGAGTCGGCAAGGATGAGGTCGGGCGGCTGCACCGGCCGGTTGTTCTTCATGTAGTGAATCACCGTGGAGCGCTGGCCGCCGCCTGGCGAGAATGAGGGAATAGTGGAAAAATGAGCATTATAGGAGATGGATATAGTCTCTCGTTCAGAAGGGAGAAATAAGTAGATAGTGGAGAAGTAGACAGATAGAAGCCAAGTAGGCAGGAGAAAAGGTAGGAGAGAATTAGACAGAGGAGAGAAGTAGACAGAGAGGAAAGAAATTAGAAATAAAGAAGAGAAAGTAGACATAAAGGAGAGAAGTAGACAGAGAGGAGAAGAGTAGACAGAGGAGAGAAGTAGATATAAAGGAGAGAAGTAGACATAGAGGAGAGAAGTAGACATTAAGGAGAGAAAATAGACATTAAGGAGAGAAAGTACACATGAAGGAGAGGAGTAGACATAAAGGAGAGAATAGACATAGAGAGAAAAGTAGACAGGGGAGAAGTAGACATAAAGGAGAGAAGTAGACATAGAGGAGAAAAGTAGGCAGGAGAGAAGTAGACAGAGAGAAGTACATATAGCCATGAGAGACAGACGGAGAGATGAAAGAAAATTTGATATCTCAGGTCAGAAAATGTCGTTTTATTATTTCAAATCCAAGCTACGCATTTAAGGTGCACACGCAGCAACTGCAGACAGACAGACAGATAAGAAGCCATTTTAGCTGCTAAACTCAAGCCAAGACTAATTTCCTATCATGCCGTGTTGCAAAGGATTTAGAGAAATTGATTTTGACTGGCAGAGAAAAAATGATATTCACAAGACTTTTGAGAAGTTGCTGAGAACTACAATGCACACGAGTAGAGTTACGATTGCAAGATTTGAAAACCTTATAAAAAGAAATATGAGCTGCCAGACTTCATCATTATTTGAGAGAAAAAACTCTTTAGAAGTAGGCAGGGTGGAGCGAGGGCGATTTTGAGGGAGTAGAGAGAGGCAGGGAAATGGGATGGACATATGCAGATAGAGAGTAGACAGGGATGCAGACAGAGTAAACAGAGATACAGACAGAGTAGACAGAGATGCAGACAGAGTAGACAGAGATGCAGACAGAGTAGACAGAGATGCAGACAGAGAATAGACAGAGATGCAGACAGAGATGCAGACAGAGAGTAGACAAAGATGCAGACAGAGTAGACAGAGATGCAGACAGAGTAGACAGAGATGCAGACAGAGAGTAGACAGGGATGCAGACAGAGAGTAGACAGAGATGCAGACAGAGAGTAGACAGAGATGCAGACAGAGAGTAGACAGAGATGCAGACAGAGAGTAGACAGAGATGCAGACAGAGAGTAGACAGAGATGCAGACAGAGAGTAGACAGAGATGCAAACAGAGAGTAGACAAAGATGCAGACAGAGTAAACAGAGATACAGACAGAGTAGACAGAGATGCAGACAGAGTAGACAGAGATGCAGACAGAGAGTAGACAGGGATGCAGACAGAGAGTAGACAGGGATGCAGACAGAGAGTAGACAGAGATGCAGACAGAGAGTAGACAGAGATGCAGACAGAGAGTAGACAGAGATGCAAACAGAGAGTAGACAAAGATGCAGACAGAGTAAACAGAGATACAGACAGAGTAGACAGAGATGCAGACAGAGTAGACAGAGATGCAAACAGAGAGTAGACAAAGATGCAGACAGAGTAAACAGAGATACAGACAGAGTAGACAGAGATGCAGACAGAGTAGACAGAGATGCAGACAGAGAGTAGACAGGGATGCAGACAGAGAGTAGACAGGGATGCAGACAGAGAGTAGACAGAGATGCAGACAGAGAGTAGACAGAGATGCAGACAGAGAGTAGACAGAGATGCAAACAGAGAGTAGACAAAGATGCAGACAGAGTAAACAGAGATGCAGACAGAGAGTAGACAGAGATGCAGACAGAGAGTAGACAGAGATGCAAACAGAGAGTAGACAAAGATGCAGACAGAGTAAACAGAGATACAGACAGAGTAGACAGAGATGCAGACAGAGTAGACAGAGATGCAGACAGAGAGTAGACAGGGATGCAGACAGAGAGTAGACAGAGATGCAGACAGAGAGTAGACAGAGATGCAGACAGAGAGTAGACAGAGATGCAGACAGAGAGTAGACAGAGATGCAGACAGAGAGTAGACAGAGATGCAAACAGAGAGTAGACAAAGATGCAGACAGAGTAAACAGAGATACAAACAGAGTAGACAGAGATGCAGACAGAGTAGACAGAGATGCAGACAGAGAGTAGACAGGGATGCAGACAGAGAGTAGACAGAGATGCAGACAGAGAGTAGACAGAGATGCAGACAGAGAGTAGACAGAGATGCAGACAGAGAGTAGACAGAGATGCAGACAGAGAGTAGACAGAGATGCAGACAGAGAGTAGACAGAGATGCAGACAGAGAGTAGACAGAGATGCAGACAGAGAGTAGACAGAGATGCAGACAGAGAGTAGACAGAGATGCAAACAGAGAGTAGACAGAGATGCAGACAGAGTAAACAGAGATACAGACAGAGTAGACAGAGATGCAGACAGAGTAGACCCAGCAGTGCTATAGTACCAAGAAGGGTAAAGCGAGAGTAATGAGCAATAATCAAGGTACAACTGGGCGTGAGAATTAGAAAAAAGTTTAACACGACCGCTCTCTGTGAAGCTGGGCTTCAATGAATAGATTAGGTTTTTTCCCAGCTGATGCAGAATTTATTTGATTTAAAATCGGATTCGGCTTTGCTTTGATCTCTGACCGACTCCCGACTTTCTGAGAGCAGATGCATCGAAAAGTTGATTGGGGATGAGAGAGACGGAGACAGAGAGAACTTTTGAATTTTTTGCATAGCCATACGGAATAAAATCACTTCTATGTGATGCATTAGTAAATGTCAAGTATGACTCATTGCATCTGTAAATCCTGTCTCCATATCTATCACTTGAGTATCCCTACATCTATCACTTGAGTATCCCTACATCTATCACTTGAGTATCCCTACATCTATCACTTGAGTATCCCTACATCTATCACTTGAGTATCCGTATATCTATCACTTGAGTATCCCTACATCTATCACTTGAGTATCCCTACATCTATCACTTGAGTATCCCTACATCTATCACTTGAGTATCCCTACATCTATCACTTGAGTATCCGTATATCTATCACTTGAGTATCCCTATATCTATCACTTGAGTATCCCTACATCTATCACTTGAGTATCCCTATATCTATCACTTGAGTATCCCTACATCTATCACTTGAGTATCCCTACATCTATCACTTGAGTATCCCTATATCTATCACTTGAGTATCCCTACATCTATCACTTGAGTATCCCTACATCTATCACTTGAGTATCCCTATATCTATCACTTGAGTATCCCTATATCTATCACTTGAGTATCCCTACATCTATCACTTGAGTATCCCTACATCTATCACTTGAGTATCCCTATATCTATCACTTGAGTATCCCTACATCTATCACTTGAGTATCCCTACATCTATCACTTGAGTATCCCTATATCTATCACTTGAGTATCCCTACATCTATCACTTGAGTATCCCTATATCTATCACTTGAGTATCCCTACATCTATCACTTGAGTATCCCTACATCTATCACTTGAGTATCCCTACATCTATCACTTGAGTATCCCTATATCTATCACTTGAGTATCCCTACATCTATCACTTGAGTATCCCTATATCTATCACTTGAGTATCCCTACATCTATCACTTGAGTATCCCTACATCTATCACTTGAGTATCCCTATATCTATCACTTGAGTATCCCTACATCTATCACTTGAGTATCCCTATATCTATCACTTGAGTATCCCTACATCTATCACTTGAGTATCCCTATATCTATCACTTGAGTATCCCTACATCTATCACTTGAGTATCCCTATATCTATCACTTGAGTATCCCTACATCTATCACTTGAGTATCCCTACATCTATCCATAGAGTATCCCTACATCTATCACTAAAGTATCCCTAGATCTACCCTACAGTAATCCCTAGATCTACCCTACAGTAATCTCCACATCCATCCCTACAGTAATCAATACATCTAAACTACGATATCCCTACATCTAACCTACAATATCCCTACATCTAACCTACAATATCCCTACATCTAACCTACAATATCCCTACATCTAACCTACAATATCCCTACATCTAACCTACAATAATCCCTGCATCTAACCTATAGTAATCCCTACATCTATCACTACTATTTGGCAGCCATAAATGTCCCAAAACTAACTCACCAATCACAGGCGGATAGGCCAACCGATCCGCTCCCAGCCTTCGACATTCAAAGTCCAACACGGCCCACACGGCAGCCTCATTAATATCCGGCTTAGTCGCTCTCATAGCCGAGTTCATCGCCTCAGAACCGATTAGAGCCGCTCGACGCATGACAGCTAACTCTTTGGCTGACTTACGCCATCGAACTCGGTCCAACACGGGCTCAATGTTGGCCACTGCCTGCGGGCCGCGCTGTTTCACAGCTGCTAAAACCAGACTGCGATCCAGATTGCCATTGGCTGGCTCTTTGTAGTTGTACCATAGAGCTAACCTGGGGTGAGGGCGGCGATGTATGTCTGAGTTTAAGTCTCGTATTTCTAATTTGTATGAGATGTTATCATTGAGTCGTTTCATACGACTCTGTATCTCCGCTGCCCATCTTCTTACCTCTCCGCTTCCCAACTCCTAAATCTCTACTCCCGTCTCCCTGCATCTCTACTCCCTGTCTCAATGCACCTCTACTCCCCGTCTCCCTGCACCTCTGCTACCCTTCGCCGTCTCAATGCACCTCTACTCCCCGTCTCCCTGAACCTCTACTCCCCGTCTCAATGCACCTCTACTCCCCGTCTCCCTGCACCTCTACTCCCCGTCTCAATGCACCTCTACTCCCCGTCTCCCTGCACCTCTACTCCCCGTCTCAATGCACCTCTACTCCCCGTCTCAATGCACCTCTACTCCCCGTCTCAATGCACCTCTACTCCCCGTCTCAATGCACCTCTACTCCCCGTTTCAATGCACCCCTACTCCCCGTCTCAATGCACCTCTACTCCCCGTCTCAATGCACCTCTACTCCCCGTTTCAATGCACCCCTACTCCCCGTCTCCCTATATCTCTACTCCCCGTATCCCTATATCTCTACTCCCCGTATCCCTATATCTCTACTCCCCGTATCCCTATATCTCTACTCCCCGTATCCCTATATCTCTACTCCCCGTATCCCTTTATCTCTACTCCCCGTCTCCCTATATCTCTACTCCCCGTCTCCCTTTATCTCTACTCCCCGTCTCCCTATATCTCTACTCCCCGTCTCCCTATATCTCTACTCCCCGTCTCCCTATATCTCTACTCACCGTCTCCCTATATCTCTACTCCCCGTCTCCCTATATCTCTACTCACCGTCTCCCTATATCTCTACTCCCCGTCTCCCTATATCTCTACTCCCCGTATCCCTATATCTCTACTCCCCGTCTCCCTATATCTCTACTCCCGTCTCCCTATATCTCTACACCCGTCTCCCTATATCTCTACTCCCGTCTCCCTATATCTCTACTCCACATCTCCCTACATCTCTACTCCCTCTATGCTTAATCTTTTCTCAAAAAAATCTCCCTACATCTCTACTCCCTCTATCCCTGAATCTGTTCTCCATCTATCCCCACATCTCTTCTCCCCACTTCCCTACATCTCTACTTCCTATCTGCCTACATCTCTTCTCCCTGTATCCCTGAATCTCTCTTTTTTCAGATCTTCCTATCCCAATGTCGTATTATATCTCTACCATATCCTATCCGCCTACTCAGTTATTTATATTCAAATCAAGCAACGCTTTGAATAAAATAGCTGATATTAACAAAAAATATTTTCAAGCAAAATCGCATTAAAAACAAACAGATATTCAAATCACGCATAGGGGATTTATAAATCCGTTGCCATGGCAGCACTTAACTACACCGCTATAAATCAATTGTCTCCTCCTACATGCATAGAAATAGGAAATGTGAAATTCCCTCGCTAAAACAAGCAGCAGTTCGCTAGAAAACCAACAGACTAGTTGAAGATTTTTGGTTTCGAGGTGAGTCTCTAGTAAAATAGCAAAAAAATTGGTCAGATTTTTTGGCCAATAAATGAAATGAGATGCCGGGTAACTAATGCATTTCAAAATGATAAGGAAAAAGATACAATAGTCTACAGTATGCGGGTGAAGATATGATCTTAAACTATGTGAAAGCGGTTATAAATGGACACTTCACATTCAATAGCATCAGATGATCTTTATTTGAACTCCATATGATCTCTACATGGCAATACAGATTTAATTTTTGCTAAAATCGATCACATACCTACCTAGATAGATACCTACCGGCAGACCATTTTTAGTATATAGATCTAACCCCTGACTCCCTGCATCTTAATACCTGCCTTCTTGCATCTCACTCTGTGTCCCTAAATCTCACTCCTTGTCTCCTTGCATCTCACTCCTTGTCTCCTTGCATCTCACTCTCTGTCTCCCTACATCCTAATTTCCGTCTCCTTGCATCCAACTACCTGTATCCCTGCATCTCACTCCCTGTCTCCTACATCCTAATTTCCGTCTCCCTGCATCTCACTACCTGTCTCCCTGACTCTCCCTCCCTGTCTCCATGCATCTCCCTCCTTGTCTCCCTGCATCTCACTCCCTGTCTCCCTGCATCTCACTACCTGTCTCCCTGACTCTCACTCCCTGTCTCCCTGCATCTCACTACCTGTCTCCCTGAATCTCACTCCCTGTCTCCATGCATCACACTCCTTGTCTCCCTGCATCTCACTCCTTGTCTCCCTGCATCTCACTACCTGTCTCCCTGAATCTCACTCCCTGCATTTTACAGTCTATAAACTTTTAGACAATATTATACTGATTACTCAACTTTCACAATTTTGATTTTCCCTATCGCCGAAATTAAATGATGATTTTTAACTTTCAATTTTCAAATTTCAAGCTTGCGGTATTGACTTTTATTTTACTACAAACAACGCACCACCTTTAGTATTAAGATTATGAGCTATTATAGAGCAGAATGGTAGCATTTGAATCCAATTTCATCCAGACACTGATAGTAAGATAAGGTTGCTACGAGCTATTTATAGTTTTCCCGACCTTATCCGATACCAGTAATAACATTAAAATACTACTCACCAGCCACATTACTAAGAACTGGGTCATTTTTAAGCGTCAGAACCGGATGCGTCTCCCGAGGGATTTAAATTTAGGATAGCCAGCTGGCATCAGTCAAAAATTCATAATCAAATAAAACGCTCAACATCTTTATACCCTACCCTTAACACTGCTGAGCCTCTCTGACCAACAGAAGTTTCAGAAGTCTGCAGACTCCATGTTTATAGATTAACTCAATCAAATTTGACAATTAATAGAAGTATTGAAATATCCAATCAGCTTAATGATTACATATAAATAATTCCAGACATAAAGACTGAACTGGAGCACAAAAATCAATACTGATTAGCTTTTTAAAGTAGGCCTTAACTGAAACAAAGACTCAAATCTTAATTAAAACAGACTTAAGTTTTAACAAAAACAAAGACTCGAGCCTCAACTGAAACAAAGACTCAAATCTTAATTAAAACAGACTTAAGTTTTAACAAAAACAAAGACTCGAGCCTCAACTGAAACAAAGACTCAAATCTTAATTAAAACAGACTTAAGTTTTAACAAAAACAAAGACTCGAGCCTCAACTGAAACAAAGACTCAAATCTTAATTAAAACAGACTTAAGTTTTAACAAAAACAAAGACTCGAGCCTCAACTGAAACAAAGACTCAAGTGTTAACTAAAAGAAAGAATCACGTCTAAACTTAAACAAGGACTTAATAATCAACTGAAACAAAGACTTAAGTCTCACCGAAACAAAGACTTAAGTCTCACCGAAACAAAGACTAAGTCTAAACTAAAACAAAGACTCAAGCATAGACTAAAACAAAGACTCAAGTCCCACACAAAGACTTAGGTCTAAACTAAACCAAAGACTCAAATCTTAATTAAAACAGACTTAAGTCTAAACTAAACCAAAGACTCAAATCTTAATTAAAACAGACTTAAGTCTAAACTAAACCAAAGACTCAAATCTTAATTAAAACAGACTTAAGTCTAAACTAAACCAAAGACTCAAATCTTAATTAAAACAGACTTAAGTCTAAACTAAACCAAAGACTCAAATCTTAATTAAAACAGACTTAAGTCTTAACAAAAACAAAAACTCGAGCCTCAACTAAAACAAAGACTCAAGTCTCAACTGAAACAAAGACTCAAATCCCAACTGAAACAAAGACTCAAGTTTGAACTAAAACAAAGACTCAAGTTTTAATTAAACCAAAGACCAAAGACCAAGTATAGACTAAAACAAAGACTTCAGACGTTGCCCAATAGAAAATATCGTCTTTAGCAAAAAGAGAATACACTGAACTCACTTTCCCTTAGCGCTAGTCATCTGGTCAGCCAAAAACTTGGCCGCCTCCTCATCCTCGGTGTACAATCCAGAATTAGCCGGATCTAGCAGGCCCGCCCGTTGGGCAGCTTCAACGGGCGTCGGCTCACCACCGTCCCACAGTCGCTCAGTCTCCGACTGTCGATGCACCAGCAGGCGCGCCGTGTCAAAGTCGCTAACACCCGAACCACCGTTGCAAGCCAGCACCAGCATGGCATCGGCGCCCAGGTGCCCGGTCAGGTAGCGGAAATACGAATTCTGCCGCATAGTGTAGGGCACGTGATGCGCCATGAACTGCTGCTGAGCCGACGGTACCAGTAGTATGTGACGGTCAAAATCCGCGAACTGCTTGTCGCTTGACAGTCGGCGGGTGAACTCTTCGAATAGGAGGCGTCTGGGGAGGGGTTGAAAGATACAGAGTGTGAGTGAGTGCCTGCGTACAGTATTGCAACTGACTAGATCGCAGATACTACGCTAGTATAAAGATATGTTTTTGATTAGAACAGTATCCCTGGCGCACTTTAAGAAGCGGCATTGTCACACAACCGGCGAGAGACATTACTACCCGTTCCGCCGACTCCCCTGAGCAGGCACACAAGCGCGCGGAGGGAGAGGGTGGGAGACACAGGCACATACTCACACAGGCCCTTTATTTATCGTTAGGCATGTACACTTCACTGTGCCTTGGGAGCTGGCCCTCAAAGCCGTTAATTGCACGAGCAGAGCCAAGCCGAGATTCCAATTTAGCCCCAATGTTAATGTGACTGCATTTGGAATCGAGCCTGGGCCGCTGGCACATCAGAGCCTGCGCTAGACCGCTAGGCTACGGCCTTCCTAACTAGATATGCCAGTCATAATTAACTGGCCAATCTCCCAAAACACCATCAGTGTGTTCAATGCTGTAGCTGAAGATAAAACGAGTCCGGGCCAACTGCATGCCTCCTTACCGACAGGCATTAACCATCTAATCAGTTGCAGCAATTTGTTAGTGAAGTGTAACAGTCAGTTTCCCCATAACTTCAACAGATAAAAGTGCAGATCGCCGGTATGTATCGAAAATAACATTTCAGTTTTGACGCTTTATCTCTAACGGGGGCGTGAAAAAAAGCGGATGAAAAAGATATGGGACAGGGTGAGGGAGAGGGTGAGAGAGATAGAAGCAGGGTGAGGGAGAGGGTGAGAGAGATAGGGACAGGGAGAGGGAGAGGGTGAGAAAGATAGGGACAGGGAGAGGGAGAGGGTGAGAGAGATAGGGACAGGGAGAGGGTGAGGGTGAGAGAGATAGGGACAGGGAGAGGGTGAGGGTGAGAGAGATAGAAGCAGGGTGAGGGAGAGGGTGAGAGAGATAGGGACATGAAGAGAGTGAGAGAGAGATAGGGACAGGGAGAGGGTGAGAGAGAGATAGGGACAGGGAGAGGGTGAGAGAGAGATAGGGACAGGGAGAGGGTGAGAGAGAGATAGGGACAGGGAGAGGGTGAGAGAGAGAGATGGGGACAGGGAGAGGGAGAGGGTGAGAGAGAGATAGGGACAGGGAGAGGGTGAGAGAGATAGGGACAGGGAGAGGGTGAGAGAGAGATAGGGACAGGGAGAGGGTGAGGGTGAGAGAGATAGAAGCAAGGTGAGGGAGAGGGTGAGAGAGATAGGGACATGAAGAGAGTGAGAGAGAGATAGGGACAGGGAGAGGGTGAGAGAGAGATAGGGACAGGGAGAGGGAGGGTGAGAGAGATAGAAGCAGGGTGAGGGAGAGGGTGAGAGAGATAGGGACATGAAGAGAGTGAGAGAGAGATAGGGACAGGGAGAGGGTGAGAGAGAGATAGGGACAGGGAGAGGGTGAGAGAGAGATAGGGACAGGGAGAGGGTGAGAGAGAGAGATGGGGACAGGGAGAGGCAGAGGGTGAGAGAGAGATAGGGACAGGGAGAGAGTGAGAGAGAGAGATAGGGACAGGGAGAGGGAGAGGGTGAGAGAGAGATGGGGACAGGGAGAGGGTGAGAGAGAGATAGGGACAGGGAGAGGGTGAGAGAGAGAGATGGGGACAGGGAGAGGGTGAGAGAGAGATAGGGACAGGGAGAGGGTGAGAGAGAGAGATGGGGACAGGGAGAGGGAGAGGGTGAGAGAGAGATAGGGACAGGGAGAGGGAGAGGGTGAGAGAGAGATGGGGACAGGGAGAGGGTGAGAGAGAGATGGGGACAGGGAGAGGGAGAGAGCGCGCGGCAACCCAGCAGGCAGCTGTAGAGAGCAGAATCCAAAGTCCAAAAAGCAGCAGTCAACAAGGCCACAGGCCAGCCATATCTAAAGCATTTCGCGCACCTTCGCTCAGCATAGTCAGCTGGCGTGAACGGATCCAAATAGAAGTGACCACTCCGCGGCAACAGCAGCTCCGGACCGTCCAGATGGGACGGCGTTGAAGAACCCGATGACGTGGTTGATGAAGATTGAGCAGGCGAGGCTGATGCAGTGTAAGAGGAGCTGCTGCTGCTGCTGCTGCTTAGGAAGCGACGGCAGGCGCTAAATTTACGAAGCATTCTTAGGCATGCAAAATGTTCAAAGGAATCGCTAAATGTCAGTCGTTGAATGTCGTTGAATGACAGTCAAATGTCACTGGCTAGTCAAATGTCACTGACAGTCAAAAGTCACTGGCTAGTCAAATGTCTCTGCCTAGTCTAATGTCTCTGGCTAGTCAAATGTCACTGACAGTCAAAAGTCACTGACAGTCAAATGTCACTGACTAGTCAAATGTCACTGACTAGTCAAATGTCACTGACAGTCAAATGTTACTGACAATCAAATGTCACTGACAGTCAAGTGTCACTGGCTAGTCAAATGTCACGGAGAATCAAATGTCACTGAAAGTAAAATGTCACTGACAGTCACATGTCACTGATAGTCAGTTTTTGCTGATCAACTGACAGTTTGTAGGTAACTAGACGATATAAAAAATGATTTACTTTTCAAAATTTCCTTTCAAATTTGTTTGTCTAAAAATCTAACAGCTAATTGTAATAAGCTTAACGAAAAATGAATACGACAAGATTATAAAAAATTGTTTTCCACAAATTTATTTGAAAATTTAATCAAATGACAGCAAATGGTCATGCACACCTTTATTAAACTGGAGGCCAAGGCCTGTACATTAGTCCGATGAACTTAATTGATAAAAATGCAAATAACTAATTAATATTCTTAGCTAATTAGCATATTCGTAAATCCCTAGCTACTTAGCATATTCCCGAATCCCTAGCTAATTAGCATATTCCTAAATCTCTAGTTAATTAGCGTATTCCAATATCCTTAGCTAATTAACATATTCTTATATCCCTTAGCATTAGCATATTCCAATATCCTTAGCTAATTAGCATATTCGTAAATCCCCAGCTAATTGGCATATTCCTAAATCCCTAGCTAATTAGCATATTCCTAAATCTCTAGCTAATTGGCATATTCCTAAATCCCTAGCTAATTAGCATATTCCTAAATCCCTAGCTAATTAGCATATTCCTAAATCCCTAGCTAATTAGCATATTCCTAAATCCCTAGCTAATTAGCATATTTCTAAATCCCAAACTAATTAGCATATTCCCAAATCCCTAACTAATTAGCATTGGACAGTTAGCAGCCAGTCTGACAAACAAAAGTACAAGCCAAACTCAGTCTTAAACGGAAGCAGCGTTGCCAACAGAGGCTAGAGCGGCACTCAAACTCCTTCTCAACAGCCGATCGGGACAGTAGCGCACCAGCCTGTCGCAAGCAGCAATCGCAGCCTCTTCAGCTCCAGGAAATTGACTAGCCAGCAAAAGCAGAAGACAGCGAACAGCGGAACAGGCCGACTGTTGCTCAGGACTGGCGCTGTTAAGCAACTTTGATGATGAAGAAGAAGAAGCTGACACAGGCGGCAACAAGTGAAGCTGGGCAGCATCGAATCGATCAATCAGATATCGCGGTAGAAAATCCAAACTCTGCCGACAGACGCTACTAATACTACTGTTATAAGTAGCTAAATTCACTAGAAAATCGGCAACAACATCCGGCTGCTCGAATCGATTTTTACGCATCGAATCGGCAAAGAAGGCTAGAAACAGTCTAGCCAGAGGACTGCTATCCAGGTGTTGGCAAACCAATCGACTACTGGCATTTAGCCAATAAGTAGTATCTGTAGCCAGTATTTTAGCTGTAGAAGATCTTGTATTGGAGTATCTAGCAGCTAAGTAGTTATAGACGGCCAAAGCGAATGCGTCTGTGTTAGCCTGACCGAGACAGGCCTGCAGCTGGGGACCCGCCAGCAGGGCGCACTCCACTATCGCATTGTTCAGCTCCGTAGATTTCCTTGCCAAGTCTTTCAGTGCGTCTCTGCCGCCGTGGCTCTTGCGACGCTTCTTGTTAGCCTGACCGGAGCCGGCTGACGACGAGTCCGCAGTGGCAGACACGGTCAGGGGGAACAGGGGACACAGGACTGACGACAGTAGGTCTGACACAGCCAGCTGACAGGGTGTGAACCGTCTGTTGTTGGAGCGCTTTCTACCGGAGTCTGGAGCAGAGATGAGGTGGGGGTTTGGGTTGGGTTAATGAGACCTGATGGTTGATTGTAAAGGAAGTACTGCGATCAATTAACCTGCGGATATTGTCGTTCAACTAATGGATCATCACAACGAACTATTAATCTATTAAATAATCAATTCTCTGACTGGGATTTTCCTGACTGAGATTCCCCTGACTGGGATTTCACTGAATAGGATTTCCTTGAATGGGATTTCCCTTGACTGAGATTTCCCTGAATGGGATTTCCCTGACTGGTATTTCGCTGACTAGGATTTTCCTGACTGGTATTTCCATAACTGGGATTTCCCTAATTGGGATTTCCCAAACAGGGATTTCTCTGACTAGGATTTCCTTGAATGGGATTTTCCTGACTAGGATTTTCCTAAATGGGATTTCCCTGACTAGGATTTCCCGGACTAGGATTTCCCAAACGGGGATTTCCCAAACTGGGATTTCTCTGACTGGGATTTCCCAAACGGGGATTTCCCTGACTAGGATTTCCCTAAATGGGATTTCGCTGACTGGGATTTCCCTAACTAGAATTTCCTTAACTGGCATTTCACTGACTAGCTAGGATTTCACACAGCAGAATTTCGAACTCATAATACAATGTCAATCTAATTAGGCATTCAAAGTGTCAAAAAATGTTACCATTATTAGGTTTTCCAGCGGTGAAACAGTCACACTGCCACCAACGCTCCTCAGAGCCTACTAGATTGTCACCGCCCCTGTCTCGCCTCCCGGCAGCGGTGCGAGCAAAATGCAAGGCCAACAAGCTTCTCAGACACTTCAACAAAGCCAGCAACTCTTCATAAGCGTTCACGCCGCCAACTCGACCAGAGAACTCAGCGGGAAACAGCTCTTTAATTAGGCTAGCAAAATTCACTTCAAAACTACTGCTATCGCTGCTAATTGAAGATTCTGCGCCGCCAGTCTCTGCATCGTCGACAAGTAGGTCTTTGTCTTTGTTACTGCTGCTGTTATAAAGATCGGAGATGGCCAAGCCAACCAGAGCTGTAGGATCCGAGTCCGTAGCCGCCAGGTCGCAGTTCCAGCTGAGCTGATAGCGGGACCAAGCGGCGCTGTATAAATCGAAATCGTCCGGTAGGTAGTCGAGAATCCTACTCTGCTGGTGCTGAGCAGATGATGAAGCATCTGAGCTGCTCAACTGGGAAGCTGGAAGTGGTGGGTTAAAGAATAAAAAAAACGGAAAAGTTATCTTCCACGATGTCACGATGTCACGTGAATGACAGGGCCGCTGTACACAGTACACAGTACGGAGTCAGCGCTAATGGGCAGATGTGCAACCGACAGCTCAGCTGCAGCTATTGCGGACCCTCAATTATCCCAGCTAATCCTGGCATCCATTTTACAGCTGGGTGAACTGAAGCAATGCAGAGTTAAGTGTCTTGCTCATAAGGACACAAATTGTTCCGAGTGGGATTGGGAATCGAACCCCCGACCTTTCAGTCGTGAGTCCGACGCTCTGACGGCTAGGCTACAACCGACCACACTCCCTCCAACGATCGTCAGCGCTGCATGGCATCAAAGCCATTCTTTAATGGCTTCTGAGGGCGATTTTAATGGCTTTTGAGGGCGATTTTTTCTGGCTTTTGATGGCAATTTTTAATGGCCATGATCTTTGAGGGCGATTCTGTATTGGCTTTTGAGGGCGATTTTTTCGGGCTTTTGAGGGCGATTGTTTCTGGCTTTTGAGGGCGATTTTTTCTGGCTTTTGAGGGCGATTTTTTCTGGCTTTTGAGGGCGATTTTTTCTGGCTTTTGAGGGCGATTTTTTCTGGCTTTTGAGGGCGATTTTTTATGGCTTTTGAGGGCGATTTTTCTATGGTTTTTGAAGGCGAATTTTTATGGCTTTTGAGGGCGATTTTTCTATGGTTTTTGAAGGCGAATTTTTATGGCTTTTGATGACGATTTTTTTATGGCTTTGAGGGCGATTTTTATGGCTTTGAGGGCAATTTTTTATGGCTTTTGAGGGCACTTACCGGAAGAGTAGTTCTCAGCCAGCAGGTCGGCAAAGCTGGCCACACAGGCAGCCAGCGACATCAGCTGGCCTCGACTTCGCTGAGCCACCGAAGCTGAAGCAACACCCGCACCAGCAGCAGCCGCTGATGCCCCTGTTGGCACTGTCGCAGTTAAACGCCTCTTCAAACTTCGATTGAGCAACGCTCGAAAATCGTCAGCACGTTCCAACAGTACAATGGGAGCGTGAGTTAGCAAGGACTCGAGTAGTTGTACCGATTCGTTTTGAATTGATTCGTCCACGTGACACCAACAGGTGCGCAGAGACTGGAACAGAGCAGGCCGGCACACTGGCTGACTGGCAACGCCGCAGGTGAGCAGGGCGGTGAAGACACGTCGGCAGGCTGATCGCAGTTCTGCGCTGGCTGGATCGCGAAGGCATGGGGACAGGTACTCGGTCAGATCCTGCACTGTGAATGGCACTGGCCGGTTGCGTTGCTGCTGCTCTTGCTGAGCGGCAGCCAGGTCTGCCAGCCACCTGAGCATTGCAGTGGGGTGGGCTTTCAGGTACTTGAGGGCGATTCAGGTACTTGAGGGCGATTCTTTGATGAGTTTTGAGGGCGATTCTTTGATGAGTTTTGAGGGCGATTCTTTGATGAGTTTTGAGGGCGATTCTTTGATGAGTTTTGAGGGCGATTCTTTGATGAGTTTTGAGGGCGATTCTTTGATGAGTTTTGAGGGCGATTCTTTGATGAGTTTTGAGGGCGATTCTTTGATGAGTTTTGAGGGCGATTCTTTGATGAGTTTTGAGGGCGATTCTTTGATGAGTTTTGAGGGCGATTCTTTGATGAGTTTTGAGGGCGATTCTTTGATGAGTTTTGAGGGCGATTCTTTGATGAGTTTTGAGGGCGATTCTTTAATGAGTTTTGAGGGCGATTCTTTGATGAGTTTCGAGGGCGATTTTTTGACGGGTTTTGAGGGGCGATTCTTTGATGAGTTTTGAGGGCGATTCTTTGATGAGTTTCGAGGGCGATTCTTTGATGGCTTTTGAGGGCGATTTTTTGATGGCTTTTGAGGGCGATTCTTTGATGAGTTTTGAGGGCGATTCTTTGATGAGTTTTGAGGGCGGTTCTTTGATGTCTTTTGAGGGCGATTCTTTGATGGCTTTTGAGGGCGATTCTTTGATGAGTTTCGAGGGTGATTCTTGGATGCGCTTTAAGGGGGATTTTTTAGACTTACAGTAAATATCTAAACATCCCTAATCAACTCATTACAATCAAGTCCAAAACTTATCCCAAACACGAACCTGGCCAACTTGTTAGCCGCGGCCACTCGCTCGTCCATCTGGCTGGCTCTCAGTTTTCGCAACAGAGCCTGGCCCGTGGACCACTGCAGCGGCTGGCTGGCCGGAGATGCCAAATCAGCCGAGCTAGCGGCGGACTCCTGACCGCGAACAACAATTTTACCTGTAGCCAAACTGATTTTTGTTTCGTTCAGGCATTTCGGCAACTTTCGACCAACTTTCAGGCGCACTTTAGTGAAGTCGGCATTTTTCTCTTTCTTTTTGTGATGCTTCACCATGGCTTGGCAGCTGAAATATTTGTTTAAGATATCGTTATGCATAATGTCTGAAATAAGCTGCTGAGATGCCAATGCTTAAAAGCGTATGTAGCAATATGTTACGACTGGGGCACTCCACACCTGCTTGTCGACACTAACACAACAACAACCCCAACCAAAGCCAACCCGAACCACAACCAACCCGAACCACAACCAACCCGAACCACAACCAAAGCCAACCCGAACCACAACCAACCTGAACCACAACCAACCCGAACCACAACCAACCGAACCACAACCAAAGCCAACCCGAACCACAACCAACCCGAACCACAACCAAAGCCAACCCGAACCACAACCAACCTGAACCACAACCAACCTGAACCACAACCGACCCGAACTACAACCAACCCGAACTACAACCAACCCGAACCACAACCAACCTGAACCACAACCAACCTGAACCACAACCAACCTGAACCACAACCGACCCGAACTACAACTAACCCGAACTACAACCAACCTGAACCACAACCAACCTGAACCACAACCAACCTGAACCACAACCACCCCGAACTACAACCAACCCGAACTACAACCAACCCGAACCACAACCAACCTGAACCACAACCAACCTGAACCACAACCAACCTGAACCACAACCAACCTGAACCACAACCACCCCGAACTACAACCAACCCGAACCACAACCAACCTGAACCACAACCAACCTGAACCACAACCACCCCGAACCACAACCAACCTGAACCACAACCAACCTGAACCACAACCAACCTGAACCACAACCACCCCGAACTACAACCAACCCGAACCACAACCAACCTGAACCACAACCAACCTGAACCACAACCACCCCGAACTACAACCAACCCGAACCACAACCAACCCGAACCACAACCAACCCGAACCACAACCACCCCGAACTACAACCAACCCGAACCAGAAAAAACCTGAACCACAACCAACCTGAACCACAACCAACCTGAACCACAACCAACCTGAACCACAACCAACCTGAACCACAACCAACCTGAACCACAACCAACCTGAACCACAACCAACCCGAACTACAACCAACCCGAACCACAACCAACCTGAACCACAACCAACCTGAACCACAACCAACCCGAACTACAACCAACCCGAACCACAACCAACCTGAACCACAACCAACCTGAACCACAACCAACCTGAACCACAACCAACCCGAACTACAACCAACCCGAACCACAACCAACCTGAACCACAACCAACCTGAACCACAACCAACCTGAACCACAACCAACCTGAACCACAACCAACCCGAACTACAACCAACCCGAACCACAACCAACCTGAACCACAACCAACCTGAACCACAACCAACCCGAACTACAACCAACCCGAACCACAACCAACCTGAACCACAACCAACCTGAACCACAACCAACCTGAACCACAACCAACCCGAACTACAACCAACCCGAACCACAACCAACCTGAACCACAACCAACCTGAACCACAACCAACCCGAACCACAACCAACCCGAACCACAACCACCCCGAACTACAACCAACCCGAACCAGAAAAAACCTGAACCACAACCAACCTGAACCACAACCAACCTGAACCACAACCAACCTGAACCACAACCAACCTGAACCACAACCAACCTGAACCACAACCAACCTGAACCACAACCAACCCGAACTACAACCAACCCGAACCACAACCAACCTGAACCACAACCAACCTGAACCACAACCAACCCGAACTACAACCAACCCGAACCACAACCAACCTGAACCACAACCAACCTGAACCACAACCAACCTGAACCACAACCAACCTGAACCACAACCAACCTGAACCACAACCAACCTGAACCACAACCAACCCGAACTACAACCAACCCGAACCACAACCAACCTGAACCACAACCAACCCGAACTACAACCAACCTGAACCACAACCACCCCGAACTACAACCAACCCAAACCACAACCAAAGGCAACCCCAACCAAAGCCAACCAACCACTAATAAACTAACCTAAACCCTTAACCGCAACCCTAATTGCTGACAGTGAAATAGTGGGAAGTCGAATTTTAGGCTAGAAAAAATGCAATTTCAGATTTTTGCTATTATTGAGCTTTCTCAACTTCTTTGGACATTCTGAAACATCTAAAACTCTAGTAGAAAAAAAACTTTTTGTCTACCCAACAGGGAGTTAAAATTATTAGACAATGACTAAAACATATACTTTTAGTAAGAAAATAAAAAGCTTGAAAAGTTTTGCATAGTATATTTTTCAATTATTAAAACAATTTTAGAATAAAAATATATAAAATACGAATTTACATCACAGCTTCGGCTTTTTGTCAAGGTATGACAAAATCAAGGTCTTGAAGTCATTGGCTCTGCTCGTGTAATTAAGTCTTAGAACGGCGTTCATTCAGATTCTTCATTAATTTTTTAGTATAGATGGAAATATGATTTATAACTGCCAAGTTCGCAGTGCAATAACAACAAGGATACTGAATGATTAGCCATGCAGTGAAAACTGTTTTGCTGTTTCCATAGTATTACATAATAGCAGGGAATGTGACATGATTAAGGCAATAATTAGGTTGGAGCAAAAAGTTAGATTAGATAATCAGATATCAAGTTTTACGGGCGGTCCAGATTAGGTCGAACATGCACTGGGCTTGGGTTCAAGTTCAAACTGTTTAACAATTCCATCAATTCAACTGGAGCTGTAGGCGAGAATATCAGCACCTGAAATGATGGAGGTTCGGAGCTTTAGTCAGCGGCATGGCGTTTCTTTAAAGTGCTAGATGAACTTTTCAGGAAGTTAAAAGACGATTCTTTGATGGCTTTTGATGAGTTTTGAGGGAGATTCTTTCTTGGCTTTTGACGGCGATTCTTTCTTGGCTTTTGAGGGCGATTCTTTCTTGGCTTTTGACGGCGATTCTTTCTTGGCTTTTGAGGGCGATTCTTTCTTGGCTTTTGACGGCGATTCTTTCTTGGCTTTTGAGGGCGATTCTTTCTTGGCTTTTGAGGGCGATTCTTTCTTGGCTTTTGAGGGCGATTCTTTCTTGGCTTTTGAGGGCGATTCTTTCTTGGCTTTTGACGGCGATTCTTTCTTGGCTTTTGAGGGCGATTCTTTTTTGGCTTTTGACGGCGATTCTTTCTTGGCTTTTGAGGGCGATTCTTTCTTGGCTTTTGAGGGCGATTCTTTCTTGGCTTTTGAGGGCGATTCTTTCTTGGCTTTTGAGGGCGATTCTTTCTTGGCTTTTGACGGCGATTCTTTCTTGGCTTTTGACGGCGATTCTTTCTTGGTTTTTGAGGGCGATTCTTTCTTGGCTTTTGAGGGCGATTCTTTCTTGGCTTTTGAGGGCGATTCTTTCTTGGCTTTTGAGGGCGATTCTTTCTTGGCTTTTGAGGGCGATTCTTTCTTGGCTTTTGAGGGCGATTCTTTCTTGGCTTTTGAGGGCGATTCTTTCTTGGCTTTTGAGGGCGATTCTTTCTTGGTTTTTGTGGGCGATTCTTTCTTGGCTTTTGAGGGCGATTCTTTCTTGGCTTTTGAGGGCGATTCTTTCTTGGCTTTTGAGGGCGATTCTTTCTTGGCTTTTGAGGGCGATTCTTTCTTGGCTTTTGAGGGCGATTCTTTCTTGGCTTTTGAGGGCGATTCTTTCTTGGCTTTTGACGGCGATTCTTTCTTGGCTTTTGAGGGCGATTCTTTCTTGGCTTTTGAGGGCGATTCTTTAATGAGTTTGGTGGGCGACTCTACTAAAAATGGAATATATTGTTTTAAGGTTTAAACAAAGCACAGCCTACCTGCAAACCTTCAGGCATCTGACTAATTATGTTAATCAGATTGTTTTTGAAACCTCGTCTAATCAAATCGTCGGTCTCAGTGAGGATTATCAATCGTATCTGAGCAGTGCTCAACCATCCTCGATTTATTAAGTCTTCAACTCGGCCTGGGGTGCCAATCGCAATATCCACGCCTGCATCTAGCTCAGTCTTCTGATCCCGCGGCTGGGGAAATGGGATCGAACGATTCATAAATAATTATGGGATAATTGATAGACAACGCCAATAGAACTATTCGATACGCCAAATCACAAACCTTAATACCTCCAACGCAAGCGCAACACAATACGCCCATTGATTTTCCCAGGTCATTAAACATGAATCTCGCAGATAGAGCCAACTCTCTTGACGGAGTCAGCACCAAAGCTTGAGCTGTACGACTCTGAACAGGATTGTCAGGATTTGTAGAGCTCAAACTTGGGAGTTTCACTGATTGCAGAACTGAAATTGCGGCCATAGACATCTTGCCAGTGCCAGACGGTGACTGAACAAACACATTTTCCCCATTCAAGTACAAAGGGAAAGCTTGATTTTGAATTGTAGACAGTTCGATAAAACCATGGTTACGGATGGAGCGTTTCAGTGTATCGTTTAGTGGCAGGTCATCGAATGTGTCTGCGTTGGGACTCTGGCCAGACTTGCTAGCGGAGACCATATTTTGTTTCATAATAACTGCAATATTTACACAGAACTGAGAGTCACTAAGACACAATTTAAAAACGGCTTAGAGTTTAGGAGATTTTTGAAGTTTGGGGGATTTTAAAAGCTTGGGTATTTCTGAAACTTAGGGGTTTGAGAAGCTTGGGGGATTTGGGAAGCGGGGGGATTTGAGAAGCTTGGGGATTTGGGAAGCGGGGGGATTTGAGAAGCTTGGGGGATTTGGGAAGCTTAGGGGATTTGGGAAACTTGGGAGACTTGAGAAGCTTGGGGGATTTGGGAAGCTTGGGGGATTTGAGAAGCTTGGGGGATTTGGGAAGTGGGGGATTTGAGAAGCTTGGGGGATTTGGGAAGTGGGGGATTTGAGAAGCTTGGGGGATTTGGGAAGATTGGGGGATTTGGGAAACTTGGGAGATTTTAATGTGAAATGTTTCACGCTAATCCATTCTTATATTTAGAGCTACCAAATGCATTCCAAACGCACAAAGTTAAAAAAGCGCTTTGAGACATTGTATTACTTATCAGCAATGAGTCAATTTTTCGTTTAATTTTTTAGCCAAAAATAGTAGGTCCAATTTATAGTAAAAACAGCACAAAAACAGTGCAGGTCTAGCGATGCTGCAGTTGGGGGATCAGAAAAAAGTGAGAAATTTTAGCAATTTGCATGAGACCATATCAATTGTAATTTATAGTGTTATTTCAGTTATTTAAGTGTCGCAAGCTTTACTACCAAATATATATCCGAATGAGCTTAAAAAATCACACAGTAAGCTTATAAAGGCCAATAGATTTTGAATTGTGACACACCGCCACGTCCGCCAGCAGCTTTAATGATCGCCAAGCCTAACGGCTCATCGAGTTTTCTTACGTCACTGCCAGTCTGACCCTCGACTGCGACAGTCTGCAACACAGTGCCGTCACTCCGCATCAAACAAACCACTTGCCCTGAACACTCGCTGACAAACAGCAGACCCGACCGATTTGAGAAACCGGAGGAATTTGGGATTCGGGAAGCTTGGGTATTCAAGAAGCTTGTGGGTTTTGGGAAGCTTGGGGATTTGGAAAGCTTGGGGATTTGGAAAGCTTGGGGGATTTGGAAAGCTTGGGGGATTTGAGAAGGTTGGGGATTTGGGAAGCTTGGGGGATTTGGGAAGCTTGGGGGATTTGGAAAGCTTGGGGGATTTGAGAAGGTTGGGGATTTGGGAAGCTTGGGGCATTTGGGAAGGTTTGGGATTTGGGAAGCTTGGGGGGATTTGGGAAGGTTTGGGCGATTTGGGAAGCTTGGGGGGATTTGGGAAGGTTGGGGATTTGGGAACCTTGGGGGATTTGGGAAGCTAGATACCCACTTTAGCAGACGCTCACTGTTCGCATGTGCCATGCGGCACACACAGCAAACATTTTGACCAAAATTTGTCAACTGTCAGTTGACATCTGAGACTATAAAATCTCATTATTGGTACTTTCCTTCAGTTTAAAAGGACAGTTAAGACAAAGTCTCGAAGTCTCAATTCACAAGCAGTGGTTCAGTTGGTAAGTGGACATAGGACTGCTCTATCAAGCTTAAGTTTGGTCGCCAGGAGGGAGGCAACTGCTTCATTTACAATTGGAAAAATTCCCGCTAATCTTAGTGACCTTTGCGCCTACCTTATTGGATTTTGAACACATAATCTGAAAATCCTTGAGATATTACTAAATAACTTTATTAACAAAGTAGTCAATTGTTCAAATATTTCTTGTAAAAAAATTGAAATAAAAAAATAATGGTTTCAGTTTAGAGAAATCAGATTTTAGCGCAGAAACGAACAAAAAGTACAAAAATAGCAAAAGAATGAAACACTACATAAAAATAAAAAACATAAAACTTGGCAGTTGATAAAAATTGTTAATTACATTGCTGGTATTCATGTATTAGTTAAATTTCCAAATTTTGAGTAAATTCTCTTGATGAGTATCAGACATGCTAAATACACTCAGCAAGTCAAAAGTTGCACCCGCTAAGCGAGATAAAAATTTTCTTTCTTATTGCGACAACTTCTCACTCACAATTCAACCCTGAAATTACGCAACTAAGCCGCCGCGAGGAAGGGAATTAAATAAAAAATAAACGTCATTCGCAGGGGGGCCGTAGCCCAGCGGTAGCGCAGCTGCTCTGGTGTGCCGCGACCCAGGCTCGATTCCAAGTGCAGTCACATTAATTTGGGGCTGAATTGGAATCCCGGCTTGGCTTGGCTCTGCTCGTGCAATTAACGGCCTTGAGAGCCAACCCCCCAAGGCGCAGTGAAGTGTACATGCCTAACGATAATATAAAGTTAGGGCCGCTGTACACTCCTGTGTGAGTGTGTGCCTGCGTAACGTATCCGCGCGCTTGTATGCCTGCTCAGTGGAGTCGGCGGAATGGGCAGCAATGCCTCTCGCCGGTTGTGTGCCTATGTCGCTTAAAGTGCGCCAGGGTGCACACAACCCCCATGCCACTAATAAAAAAAACTTCATTCGCACAAAATCATAACAATTTCTTTTTTCACGCAATATGCAGTTGGGATCGCAAAGCTAAATAACGCGTGAGATCTCCTCGCACGCAGAAGTGCGGCGACTCTGCGGGGCATCCGAAGGATGAGGCGGTGCAGAAGGTCTTGGTGAAGCTGCTGCCAAGCCTTTTCAATGGCATGACGCAGCTCCGCAAAATTCTGTGGTGGATTTTCTTTTCAAATGCTGCGTTTTAGGAAATCCCAGACATGCTCGATCTGGGGGACCGGGAGGGCCAGCGCAGGCAGTGCGTTGTGATCCTGAACAGTCCCCCAAGTAGCAATAAGCTTCGCGCGTGCCGTAACCTGTGTCACTCGCAAAGTGAGAAAAATTCATCTCGCTTGGATGATGGAACTTTTGACTGTTGCTGAGTGTATATTATTATGATAGATTTTGTTACACTAACTCAAAGTAACTCACAATTTTAAGAAAGGCAAACTCATTGACTTCAAATTTAAATTCGAAAATTAGTTTGCTAAAAATTGATCAACAGCCCTGCCGATATGAGTGAAAGTTTCTAGAAGACTTGAACGGAAAAAAATATCGCATAACTGCATACCCTCTAAGCAATCTAAACACAGACCTACGTAGGCAATCAAAAACTTTTATGAAGTTACGAGCTAAGTTACGAGCTAACCCCCAAGGCACAGTGAAGTGTGCATGCTTAGCGATAAATAAAATTAGGGTCGCTGTGTGTGAGTCTGCTCAGAAGAGTCGGCTGAATGCTCAACAATGTCTCTCGCCGGTTGTGTGACAGTACCGATTAAGGTGCGCCAGGGTGCACACAGTCACTGCTTTTAAAACTCTCCGAATGAAAAATTTAGCCCTAGAAATAACCTAAAACAACTGTACTGACTAACTCATATTACTAACATCTAACAGCCTATAACTAAGACAGAGCTAATTAATGAAAATTTTCAAGGAACGAAATTAAATGTAGATAAAAAACAACTGAATAACGCATCAAAGAAGCTTAAAATAGTAAACAGATCAGAATGAATGAACTAAAAAGTTACACAGTCAACTTATACAATCCAATTAATTTTGAATCTTGACACACCGCCAGCAGCTTTGGGCTTTCTTCAATGATCGCCAAGCCAAATGGGCTATCAACTTTACTCATACCACTGCCAGCCTCACCCTCGACTCCGACAGTCTGCAGCACAGTGCCGTCACTCTGTATCACACGAACTACATGCCCTGAATTCTCACTGACACACAGCAGACCTGACCAATGAGTCGCGACACCAACAGGTCCACGAAGCTTGTCAAGACGACTTTGCTTAGTCGGGTAGGTCGAGATCAGCTGATCGCTGGCGAGACACACTTTGTAGAGCTTGCCACCTTCATAGTCAGCCAGTAGCAGCGCGTTGTCAATTACAGACATGCCCTCCATGAATTTACCAGGGTTACCGACACCGACCAATGTGATTTTGGTCTGAAGCTGACCGCTGTCTTTATCGATGCACAGCACTGACCATTCCGGGCTGCCTTTGCTCAAAGCAAATATCTTGTCAGAGCTGCAGGCCAAGGCAAATAATTTGACTGGATGACCCAGGCTGCTCGAGTTGAAAGCCTGCGTCACGCGGCCGCTGAGGTCCGTCACCTTCAAAGTACCATAGTCAGCGACATAAAGAGTCTGTCGCTTGCTGTCACAGCAGAGTCCAGCGACAGGTTTTGAGACATCAATGTCGAGCTGTAGTTGCGCTTTCACTAAGCCATCAACTGAGCAGGCAAGAAGGTAGTTTATCTTATTTTTAGGATGAAAACTAACGAAGAGACACGGCTGTGGCAGCTCTCTGTCAGAGACCTCCTTGACCACCTTGCTCTGAGAATCCACGTAGAAGTCTTGCGTGTTGCTGCATGATGACACATAATATGGAGAACCCGGTAGATCTTTGATTTCAGACTGAAATTCAAAAATTGGTTTTTCTGCACTAAGAGACTCTGCTGACCCGCACAGCTGCATCACATCAATCAGGTGTCTGTCAATCAGCAGCTGCAAGTCCCTCACACAGCCGCTCACATCGCCCACAGTCCTTCCAATGCCTCTCTTAGAGTTTTCGGTAATGATCGGGCCAAACATCGTCTGCAACTCTTCACTCCTAATATCGAATGCGCTAGAAATTTCAAACATCTTATTGAAGTCATTGTGCTTTTCTGCTTCCGTCACTTCTCGCTCATACTCCTGCAGAGCGGACAACTGCTGCAGATTCTGCAACACGCTGTCGTGTCTCTCAGTCAGTCGCTTTGTCACAGCTGCCTTCCACTTAATCAGCGAGTCCACAGCCGACTCAAACAGCTCCTCAGTCTCTTGCAGCTCAACTGACAGAGCTTGCTGCTGCATCCGAAATTCTTTCTGCAATTTTAGAAATGGCTTCAGCTTTCCCTGCATATTTTTGTACAGAACTCGCACAATTTCTCTGTCCTGCTCAATGTGTTTCTCACACAATGGCTGTGGGATTCGAAAACCAGTGCCACATACGGGATCGGTGCAGCCTTTAATAAAGCAAGAAGTGCTCCGCTCCGACATTGAGTTGCAACTGAAATATGATATTATAGTAAGTTTTATACAGAAATTGTAAAGCCATTTTTTGACAGAAAGCTATAACTGGTGTGAATCACAGATACTATAAACACTAGATAGGCCACTCCAGCTAATTTTCACAACACGACAGTTTACTTTACTTTCTGCTTAGTAGTAGTAAAAACATTTTAGCGTTATTTATATTTTTTAAAAATAAAAAAACAGATGAATGCAATGCAGCAATTATATTGATTTTATTTGCAAAAAGAAACTTATAATTATACTTTCCACAATTCAAAGCAACATTGTGAATGCTTTAGATTGCATTGAAGGCTATATTATTGCAGTCAACTATTGTATATTTAGCAAATACGAGCTATATCATATACTCCATAATCCATATTCGTGTAGCAAAATAGAAAGATTTCTCATCTTAATCAGCTCATCTGTTTGTGAAACTCGCAGCGTGCTGTCGAAGAACAGGGGGTCGCCAGTCACTCTTGTTCAGAGGCAGCATTCAGCACGGCCCAACAGATAAAAAAAACTGGCGAATGCGCCTCTTCTAAGTCCAGGGATGTATCCGATGGAGAGCCAATCCTCAGTGGTTTCGTAACAGGCAGCTGATAAGCAGCAGGACTTTTGTGGTGCAGCTGCAATGAGCTGCTGATGAGATGACATCCTTTGACCAGAGCACCCCTGACTGCGAGCGCCCTGCCGCCCAGTCGACCGCTGGAAGCTGCGCTATAGCCACGCCTCAAAAGTCCATGGATGCACGACTGCGCTGTACTTGCCTTGACCATCGAGAGTTGCTGCTGCAGCCGCTTGATTTGCCTGTCGCTTTCGGGATTGCTGCTGCAGCCGCTTGATTCGCCTGTCACTTTCGGGATCGTTGCTGCAGCCGCTTGATCGTTGCCTCTAGCGCTTGGAACCCGCAAATCGGCTGCAGAGGTGAGAGCTTTCAGCCGCAACAGCTGTTCTCGGCGCAGAATCTGGTAGCCGAAGGTTGCTCTGCCACAGCACTGGCAGCAGGCAAGTCGCAGGCTCGGCTGCAGATAGATTGCTAATAGGCCCCAGCACTGGAGGGTACATGTCGTCTGCCTCTTCATCGTTTATCAGTCCTTTGCACAGAGCTGGTAGCTGGTCTATTTGAACGAGCCGAGGCAGCATCAACTCTTGGTGTGGGATTGCGTCCCAGCGAAAACAGATGTCTTGCACATCCGTGGCACTTTGTAAGGCAGCAGTAGGCCTCGTCCATAAAGTGCAAGCTGAACACACGTAGGCCCCGTGATTTAATTGTTTATAAAGGTCAATATCCACGCTCCTGCAGTAGCTGCTGCCAGCGCTTCGCCAGTGTCATCTTTTGGTAATTTATGCATTCGCAACGGATTGTTCTTTCTCGGATGTTAATAGCACTAGTACAGAGCTCGTGCAAGTGGGAGCACAGCAGTGGTTCGAATCAAAACATTTCTCGAGTACGAGATTAGATAGAAAAGCTAGTATGCACTCGAACTTTCTTTAACTCTGAATCTTGTCCTGTTCATCTATATATAAGCTTGTATTTAAGCTAGGGGGCGACCCAGTCCCGGGCCCGGGCCCGAAAAGTCGGGAATCCCGACCAAAATCGTGGCCCGACCCGGGCCCGGGCCCGACCCTAAAAAAGTCGGGAAATCGGGACAAGTCTTTTTTCCCTAAAGGCACTAACCGCGTGCGAATAAGAATAAAATTATTTTTATTCACAGCACAGCACAACACTCAGTTAAGCATCGCATCAGCACTCAAGACTCAAGCACTGCACGACTGCAGTAATAGTAATAGATGATATGATGTGAAGTAGCAATATCATTGATTTGTAGTATGCTCTTAGCGTGAGCGTCTGTGACTGTGACCGTGAGCGTCAGCCACAGCCAGTTTCCACTTTCCAGGAAGATCGGATTTTTTCCAGGAAGATAAAATTAAAACATAGTTTTGCAATACTTTTTTGCAATATTGATTCCACTTTACACGCTGCAGGCTGCAGCCTAAAAGCAAAAATATGATTCTTAAAAAAGTTGATTTGTCAATTTTAAGCTTTTGTAAATAACATTTCCTATTTACATTCCAAGAAGTACCTATTAAGGGCCAAGGCTACCATTTTTCCAAGAAGTTTGCTATCTGTCAGAGTTTGTAATCGTGTTCATATTTGTATTGTATTCGTAGGTAGTTGTAGTCGTAGACTCATAGTATCATATTCGTAATCATATTCGTTTAGGTAGGTAGGTGAGCAGGTAGGCAGGTATCAGCTAATTACTTGTATTTCCATTGTCTGTTTGCCTGTTCTGTTGAGACAGTTGAGTGTTGTGTTGTGTTGTCACTTCACTTGTGTTCTGTTCTGTTGTCTTGTCTTGTTGTCTTATTGAATACTGACTGTGTACATGGCTCTTTACATTGAAGCTATGTAAAGGAACTAAAAATTCAAATAAAAGAATCAATCAATTGATTTGGTTCTTACTTCCTTATTGCTTCCAATGCCAAGTGCCTTACACTTAATGCTTCAGCTTTTCTTCTTTTTGATTACTGCCACTGCCAGTGCCAGCCGCACTACCGCAGTGCCTGCTTGCCTACCTCACTGCCTATTAGTGTCACTGTCACTGGCACACACACAGTACTTGTGCCACACAGTGACATTGAATTTGAACTATTGGGTATATTGATATTTGAGTATTAAGTCTTTTAATGTAACTCTTATCTATTCTGAAGTCTTAACTAATGTATTAAATAAAAATAATATTTATTATATTATATATTTAATATATATTTAATTTAATATATTATATTTATTATATTTATATTATTATATATTCAATATATTTATATATTATAATATATTTAATGTTTATCATATATTTATTATACATTTAATATATTATATTAGATTTAATATATCTATATATTTATTATATATTTAATAGTAATCTGCATATGCTAAAAGTATTAAGATTTATTATGATTTTTTTTCCAATTATTGAGCTGTCCTAAAGATCTTGTCCCGAATTCCCGAGGCCCGACCCGGGCCCGAGTCCTCATTCCCGGGCCCGACCCGGGCCCGACTTTGGCTGTCCCGGTCGCCCCCTAATTTAAGCACGATTCGCCACCCCCAAATTTTCTAAACCACAACCTCTCAACCCCCACCCCTAACGCAGGCTGGCTATGTCCAGTCCTTTATTTTCTATCCCACCACCAGTGGGCCTAAATTATCGATCCACTCACCCTGCCTTATACGAAACTGATATTAACCCTATTCCAGACTACCCCCCTTCCTCCACTTTGAAAGATAGCGGCATTGTACACTGTCTGTCGCGTCTTAATGTACACCATTACTGCACAAAACAAGTTAGTTGTTTATGGCGTTAGCAAAACGATGTCTCAAAAACAGTCACTTGATTTGTCTAATTTAGCAAATAATACTGTTGCTTCCTTTCATTGCTACTAAGCAGAAAGTAGAATAAAAAACTTGCCCAGAAAATTAGCCTGAGTGGCCTATCTAGTGTTTATAGTATCTGTGGTGTGAATAGTACCTTTGAAATCTGCAAACTCTGATTTCATCTTTTCAACAGAGCCACAGAGAGTGACTTAAAGAGAGGGCAATTCACAACTTAAAGTTAGCATCCCATTTTATTGCGCATTGCAGATACAGCTGAGACCAGAAAATCTCACGAGTCACACCCTCCTTCATGTTGGAAGGGCAGTTAAGACGAAGTCTATTATTCTCAATTCGCAATTAAGATGTCCAGTTGTTCAACAGAAATGACAAATGCACATAGCCGTAGCAACGGGCAGGACTGTTCTATCAAACTTAAGTTGGTCCCCAGGAAGAAATTTCGGTTAAGGGAACGAGGACTTTCTAGCAACAGGCACTTAAACAGCCGACTGGGACAATTCAAGCTTGTTGTAAAAGTTCCGGACATTCTTAAAAAGGCCTAACCTTCATCTATATTGTGAACTATTTGACGCTCATCTAGTTACCTTTGAACCACCTAATGGATTCCAAACACAGAAACTGAAAATAACAACAGCTTGAGACATTGCAGAACTTTATTGACAAATCAGTCAATTGTTTGTATATTTCTTGTCAAGACTTTGTAGCTAAAGAAGTGGACAAATTTAGAGAGAACAGATTTAGCAAAGATACATAAACGGCCATCTATAGCGCAGTTATGGAAACATGTAAGGATCAGAAAAAAAAGAAAAGTCGGAAAGTTGGCAATTACTAAAAATGTTTGTATCCATTACTCATATCTCTACATATAAAAAGCAAATCTTTGTATAAAGTTAAATTTCTAAAATTTCATAAATTTCTCTGCATAAAAACCAGACGTGCTGTATCGATTATTCTGATAGATTTTGTTATAAGTTTATAACAACTCAAAATATTTCAAAACTTCGAGACGGCCAAACTCATAGCTTGCGAATTTCAATCCAAAAATTAATTCGCTCAAAATGGATTCAGAGTCTCGCTGTTGTTACAAGTAAAAAATCTTATATAATTGAACGGAAGAATACTCGTATATTGAGGCGGAAGGCCTTTTAGTTTCAATAGATGGAATGGCAGCGAAGATTTTGCACTGCATTGCGCGTATATTTATACAAGTGAAAACAGCGCGAGATTATTGAGTGGCCAAGGGAGGTGCGCATATGTGGCGTGGCGTGATTGGCTACGCCAACCTCCCTTGGCTTAGCGAGCCGGCTAGCGCGGTGCGCCACCACCCCACCTCAGCTAGACAGAGGTTGGCGGGGGGGTTTCCAGTGCGGCTGCACTGGTGCTGCCGGTCGCGTAGTCTGGCCGCCACAATATTCAGAAAATAATATTCTTAAAATTGCCCGTGTAAGCATTCCATAGCACCAGATTCCTAGTAGATTCATAGATTTACTCTAGGAGAAAAAATATCTTAAAAACAGCTCTACTAATAATGCACATATTTGCACCCACGATAATTTTAAAAACAACTGTACCGACTACTCATAACCCTATACTACTGTTACTAGTAACTAACAGTACACAACAACTTTAACAGAACACTAATACTAATGACATGTAAAAAACCACATTGAGGGTGGATGAAACAACAATTAACACCCACACCAAATAAGATTCGCAAACTACGAACAGATGCGAATAAACTTTAAAATTACAGTCAACTTATAAAGGCCAATCGATTGTGAATCTTGACACACCGCCAGCAGCTTAGGGCTACCTTCAATGATCGCCAAACCGAATAAGTCAGCAATTTCATCACCGTCACTGCCAGTCTGACACTCGACTTCGACAGACTGCAGCACAGTGCCGTCACTCCGCATCAAACGAAGCACCTGCCCATCACACTCGCTGACAAACAGCAGACCCGAGCGATGAGCCGCGACACCAACAAGTCCACGAAGCTTGTCAAGACGAATTCGCTTGGTCAGGTAGGTCGAAATCAGCTAACTGCTGGCCAGACAAACTTTGTAGAGGTTGCCACCGGCATAGTCGGTGAACAGCAATGCGTTTTCAATTACAGACATGCCATCTGTAAATTTACCAGAGATACGGACACCAACCAAGGTATTTTAAAGATTAGGATATTTAAGAGAGATGTATTATAAAAATGTCACAATTAATGAAACACTTTGAAAACATGGTGACCCTCTAATACAACTGTATACTGTACTCACAACTCATAATATGAGGAATAAACAGCACAAAATAACTCTAACAGAATGCGAATACAATGAAGCGTCAATTAACGACATTAACGGTACATACGCTCATAAAACAACAATTAACAGAAACGTCGAAAATAGTTTACGGCCCACGTAGGGATAAAAAAACAAAAAATTACATAGTAAGCTTATAAAGGCCAATTGAACTTAAATTTTGACACACCGCCAGAAGCTTGGGGCTTTCTTCAACGATTGCCAAGCCCAATGGGTCATCAATGTCATCACCGTCACTACTGTCAGCCTCACCCAATACTTTTACCGTCTGCAGCACAGTGCCGTCACTCTGCATCAAACGAACCACATGCCCTGAACGCTCGCCGACAAACAGCAGACCCGACCGATGAGCCGCGACACCAACAGGTCCACGAAACTTTCCCAGAGAACTTCGCTTGGAAGGGTAGGTTGAGATCAGCTGACCACTGGTAAGACACACTTTGTAAAGCTTGTTAGCCGCAAAGTCAGTAAGCAGCAGGGCATTGTCAACTACAGACATCATGCCCTGAGTAAATTTATCAGAGATACTGGCTGTAACCAAAGTAATGTTGGTCTGCAGCTGACCGCTGTCTTTATCGATGCACAGCACTGACCATTCTGGTTTGCCTTTGCTCAAAGCAAATATCTTGTCAGAGCTGCTGGTCACGGCAATAAAGTTAACTGGCCGTCCCAGGTTGCTCGAGTTGAAGACCTGCGTCACGCAGCCGCTGAGGTCCGTCACTTTCACTGTATCAAACTGAGCAACATAAAGAGTCTGTCGCTTGCTGTCACAGCAGAGTCCAGCGATATTATTTGCGATATCAATGTTTAGCTGAACTTTTGCCTTTACTTTGCCGTCGACTGAGCAGGCAAAAAGGTAGTTCATCTTATTATTAGGACGAAAACTAACGAAGAGACACGGCTGTGGCAGCTCTCTGTCAGTGGGCTCCTTGACCACCTTGCTCTGAGAATCCACGTAAAAGCCTTGCGTGTTGCTGCATGATGACACATAATATGGAGTTCCTGGCAGATTTTGTATTTTAGACTGAAACTCACAGATTGGCTTTTCTGCAGTAAGAGGCTTTTCTGACTCGCACAGCTGCATCACATCACTCAGGTGTCTGTCAATCAGCAGCTGCAAGTCCCTCACACAGCCGCTCACATCGCCCACAGTTCTTCCAGTGCCTCGCTCAGAGTTTTCTTTACCAGTATGGCCGAATTTGACCAGAAACTCTTCACTCTCAATATCAAATGCGACAGAAATCTCAAACATCTTATTGAATTCATTGTGCTTTTCTGCTTCCGTCACTTCTCGCTCATACTCCTGCAGGGCAGACAACTCCTGCAGATTCTGCAACACGCTGTCGTGTCTCTCAGTCAGTCGCTTTGTCACAGCTGCCTTCCACTTCATCAGCGAGTCCACAGCCGACTCAAACAGCTCCTCAGTCTCTTGCAGCTCAGCTGACAGAGCTTGCTGCTGCATCCGAAATTCTTTCTGCAATTGCGAAAAAGTTTTCAGTCTTAGCTGCATACAACTGTGCAACTGATAAGCCTTTTGTCTGTCTTGCTTGAGATGATTCACACACAGAGGCTTTGGGATTCGAGCACCGGTGCCAGACACAGGAGCGGTGCAGCTTTTGATAAAGCAAGAAGTACTCGGCTCCGACATTGAGCTGTAACTGAAAATATGATATTATAGTAAATTTAATATAGGAATTAAAAAGCCATCTTTTTTAAAGCAAAGCTGACTTGTATGAAAAATACATCAGAATACATCAATCTGAACTCTGTTAAAGCTGACTTCAGCACTCTCATATGGCGGAGTCGTCAGGAAAGTTCATAAACGGAGTAACTGGGTTTTGATAAAAATATCTCTATTTATGGCACAGTGTGTTGAAGACAAAGCCTAGCTTAGCTCTTCACTTTGCTATACTCTGTCTGCACCAAGGATGACTAAATAATACATTTCTGCTATCAGCCCATTTCTGATGACAAGACGTTTTAATGAGACACGTTTGAGGACTTTTAGACTTTGAATTGAAAGTATGGGAATTTTACAATCGGGAAAGTTGGAGACCAAGCTTTGTCTTTAGACTAAAACAAATAAATTCAGATAAAAAGACTTTCGTTTTGTAGATTTCAATATACGAAGGGGTGTCCAGAAAGTTCTGACACTTTTAATTCCAGAGCAAAAATAGTAGCAGACTGCAAGCACAACTTTGGGTAACTTCTCGTCTTCTCTTCTCCAATGAATTAAAATGCGTGTAGTTTTGTCATTTCTTTAAAAAGTTGTGTGACAAATAATTGAAATACCACTGATACGCTAGTAGTCTTACAGAAAAGGTTAAAAATATAAAATTTATGTTTTATACTCAAAGAAACGAACTGTAGTCATTCATTTCCATCAATAACCTTCAAAGCAGCCTTCTCAACATAGTCTCCACCTGTAGCAACACACTTTTCCATCGCTTGAGCATTCCGTCAATCGCATCAGAATAGCATATTGTCTTGAAAGACCATAGGAGAGAATGTGCCGAACCTTTTCTTCCAAATGATCCATTGCTGGAGTAAACTTCTCTCCCCCTCTCCTCTCTCTCCTTTCCTCTCCTATCCTCTCCTCTCCCCTCCCATCCTCTCCTCTCTCTCCTCTCCTTACTCCTCCCGCAATCCTACTGGCATTGCGATGGTTTTTCACACATAACTTTTAAATAAAATTATCAAAACAAGCGCGACTGAATTCATTGGAGAGAAGAGATGTGCCGCTTTATATTGACACCCAAGTCGTGCTTGCAGTCTGTTACTGTTTATGCTCTGGGATTAAAAGTCTCACAACTTTCCGGATACCCCTCGTGAAATATTTCAGGCGTCCAACTTTGCGAGTAAAAAATAGATATTCGTCAGGGAAAGTTTAACAAAAGATTTGATCAGAATTCGAGAAGCTTGGAGGATTTGGGAAGCTTGGGGGATTTGGGAAGCTTAGAGGGTTTGGAAGCTTGGAGGATTTGGGAAGCTTGGGGGATTTGGGAAGCTAGAGGGTTTGGAAGCTTGGAGGATTTAGGAAGCTTAGGGGGTTTGGGAAGCTAGATAACCACCTAAGCATCCACTATTGGCATCGACATATGGAGCAAACGGCAGGCCTTTCGGCAAAGCATTGGCTCTCAAGTGTCGCACTCTCCTTCAGTTTGGAAGGACAGTTTAGACGAAGTCTCAAATCCTCAATTCGCAAGTCGTCCAGTTGCTCAGTTGTAAATGCATCGCATGGGTATAGGAATAGGACTGCTCTATAAAACTTAAAGTTGGTACCCAAGAGGAAGCCTACTTCTTTATTTTTAAGTGAAATATTTCACGATAACTCTAGTCACATTTGAACCTACCTAACGCATTCCAAACACAGGAACTGAAAGAAACACCGCGAAAAATTGCATAATGTATCAGAAAATTAGCAAATTATACAGTTCGTTTATTTTTTAGCTAAAATAGTAGATCAAATATGGAAAAACATATTTTAGCGCAGAAAACAACAAATAGCATAAAATTTGGCACGTCTAAGGTTTCAGGAAGAAAAGAATCACAGTATGCAATTTTTTAAAAAATTGTTGATTGCACTTCTCGTATTCATTTCTGAACTGAATTTCCAAATTTCGAGAAATTCCTCAAGCTCAAAAAATCAGTCTTCTAATTTAAATAAAAAATTATTTGTTAAAAAGTAATCACAGCTCTACCGATACGAGTGAAAATTTTCTGGAAGATTTAAACGGAAAAATACTCATAAAATGCATCAGGCAAGCAGTCTTATGGCATTATACATGTAAATTAGTCACAGCACATAAAGCAAGTTTATCTTGGTACTCGAAGTAAACAAAATTATACTCTTCAAGCAAAAACTGCGTGCCGGATAAACCGTACTGACTACTGATAATAGATGTACAAAGACAGCATTAGAATTATAAAATGAAGTCAAATGAACAACTTACACAGCGTCAAAAAAGCTTACAATGTAATTATCACGAATGTATAATGAACTTAAATAATTATACACACTAAGCTTATAAATGCCAATCGATTTTAAATTTTGACACACCACCAGCAGTTTAGGGCTTCCATCAACGATTGCCAAGCCCAATGGGTTGTCAAGTTTTCTTCCACCACTGCCAGTCTGACCTTCGACTGCGACAGTCCGCAGCACAGTGCAGTCACTCTGCACCAAACGAACCACATGCCCTGAACTCTCGCTGACAAACAGCAGACCTGACCGATGAGCCGCGACACCAACAGGTCCACGAAACTTTTCAAGAGGGCTTCGCTTAGTAGGGTAGGCTGAGATCAGCTGACCGCTGGTGACACATTGTAGAGCTTGCCACCTTCATAGTCAGTGAGCAGCAGTGCGTTGTCAATTACAGACATGCCCTCGACATATTTACCAGAGGAACTAATACCAACCAAGTTAATTCTGGCCAGCAGCTGACCGCTGTCTTTATCGATGCACAGCACTGACCATTCTGGTTTGCCGTTGCTCAAAGCAAATATCTTGTCAGAGCTGCAGGCCAAGGAAAAAGTTGACTGGCCCTCCTAGGTTGCTCGAGTTGAAGACCTGCGTTACGCAGCCGCTCAGGGCCGTCACCTTTACTTCATCAAACTGAGCGACATAAAGAGTGTGTCGCTTGCTGTCACAGCAGAGTCCTACAACAGTTTTTGAGGTATCAATGTAGAGCTGCAGCCCGGCTTTCACTAAGCCCTCGATTGAGCAGGCAAGGTGGTTTATCTTATCATTAAGATGAAAACTAATGAAGAGACACGGCTATGGCAGCTCTCTGTCAGGGCCCTGTTTGACCACATTGCTCTGAGAATCCACGTAAAAGCCTTGCGTGTTTCTGCATGATGACACATAATATATGGAGAACCCGGCAGATCTTTTATCATAGATTGAAACTCACAGATTGGCTGATCTGCACTAAGAGACTCTGCTGACTCGCACAGCTGCATCACATCACTCAGGTGTTTGTCAATCAGCAGCTGCAAGTCTCTCACACAGCCGCTCACATCGCCTACAGTCCTTCCAGTGCCTCGCTCAGAGTCTTCGGTAATAGACGTGCCAAATACCATCTGTAACTCGTTACTCTCAATATCGAATGCGCCAGAAATCTCAAACAGTTGAGATTTCAGCGAGTCCACAGCCGACTCAAACAGCTTCTCAGTCTCTTGCAGCTCAGCTGACAGAGCTTGCTGTTGCATCCGAAAGTCTTTCTGCAATTTCAGCAATGGCTTCAGCTTTTTCTGAATATTTTTGCATAGATCTCGCACAATTTCTATGTCCTGCTCAATGTGTTTCTCACACAATGGCTGTAGGATTCGAATACCAGTGCCACATGCGGGATCGTTGCAGCATTTGATAAAACAAGAAGTGCTCGGTTCGGACATTTAGTTGCAACTGAAAAAAAGATATTATAGTAAAATTTAATACATAAATCAGAAAACCATTTCTTGACGCAAAGCTAACTTGTATGAATAATTACTTCTGAAATCTGCAAACTCTAGTTAATGACCCTACAAAGGCAATGCGAGAGTGATCTAATGAGAGGGTAATTCACAAGTTTATAAAGTTATATTTGAAGCATCTAACTATGCTTGCGCACAGATATTTCAATTCTGGATTCAAAACCAAGTATCACTAGGGATTTAAACTTGCATGGTACTTTGGTATTATTGGTCTCAATCCTTCTATCCATGGCACTGGGTGCTTTAAACAGAGATCTACAGTTTTCTACTCTTGGGGACTAAGTTTTGTCTTGACACTAAAACAAATAACAGATAAATAAATATGCGGTGGGCTTCACAGATACTAAAAAACAAGATGTGTTATTCAGGAAAAACACCAATTTACTCGTACTTCTTTTTAGTAGTTACGTTTGCGTATTTTGCCTTTATGATAGTAATGTATATAATCATTGAATTTTACAAAATATTTAAAGTTTTCGAATCTGCAACAATTGCCATCGTCTCTTTAAAATCAAACCCGAATCCAATGCGTGCATAGCGAGCAAGAGAGAAAGAGGTGGCGTTCAAGCCCACAGCCAGGCCGATAACAGTTTGGCTTTCCTCTTGCCCGCTTTTGTCTGACTTTGACACTCCTTACTGCCCTCTCATTGGCTGGGCCAGATTGGGCCTGTCCTATAGACTGATTTTCGTTCTTCTTGCGTTCACTTGCGTACATCGAGTTAAATGCCTGTTGTTCATTCTTAACCATATGCTTACGAAAACCACCAACCCAGGGAAAGGAGAAAATTTTAGCTGCCACAATAAATTTAAGTGACACTGCGCAGAAAAACTACTGAATGAAGAGTAGACGCTCTACTATTTCACAAGTTTAATTGCGAGTGGCATGTTGACTTATTCTAGTATCTGTGAAGGGATAAGAGACTTCGGGAACCTAAAAAAGCTGGATAATAAGAGGATGAACGCCAGACAGCAATTTGTGACTATCGAAAATATGCATCAGCAAAAATAAATTTTACTACCGTGGGCTGGTAGGATAAAGTTTTTACAAGTCAATAACACTTCAAAAACAAAACAAAAACAAACACTGTCAAAAACACTTCATCAAATATCTAATCTAAATTAAACTTCGGGAAAATCAATCTAAGACTCTCTATGCTCATCATGCAATGCTGGTTTGCCAATTGACAAGAACTGTCTCAATCAAGTCAAACTAAAATAGTACGGTTAGCTCATTATTAGCAGTGATAAATCTGTCTAAAGAATTGTTTGCTCACTCAAATTGGTTGCAAGTGACCTTAAATATTTTCGTCAGTTGCTTTTTTAAACTTTAAGAGCTACGCGTATTATATAAAGCACATATATATGCATGTACACACTGGTGACACGAGTCTCCCGTTGTTAGTCTGAAGTCACATTCGAAACTCCCCAAAAGCGATAATAGCTGGTGCAAAAATGCTGCATCATATTGGAAACGAACTAAACGAAAAGCTTACTCGTAAGAACCAACTATAAAAAACTTAAAAATGATGAAACAGAATCAATAACAGTAAAGCCAAACAGGCGAGCGAAACAAGACTAGTTACGACCACAAAAAGACTAGATAGTTAGTAGGATTTCGCAAGAGAGTCACACATATTCAGTCTATAAATGCAGAAAGACATGTTACTCTGAGTGACAGCCAGCAGCTTGGGGTTTCCTTCAATAATCGTCAGGCCAAACGGATCGTCAAGTGTGTCATCTTCCAAGATGTCAGCAGTTCGTCTACCTCGGCGGTCTGGTTCCCGACGTCCGCGAGGATCTGCGGCGTCGCCGAGGACTTGCCTGGGCTGCCTTTCGTTTTATAAGGTCAGTCCTGCAGTCCGAAGCCCTACCGGACCGCCAGAGGGCGGCGCTGTTCCAGGCGGTGATCGAGACCGTCCTGTTATACAACGCCGAGACCTGGACGCTGACAGACTCGCTCGAGGCTCAAGTCGACGCGGCGCACGCTGGCCTACTGCGCGCCGCCTTCAAGATCGGCAACGAGCGAGTCACCAACACGGCGCTCTATCATCGCGCCGGCCTGGCCCGTCCTAGCGATCTGCTGCGCCGTCGGCGACTCCAGCTGGCAGGCCACGTCATCCGCGCCGAGGCCTACTGCCCGGAGCCGGTGCAGGAGGTGCTGCTACTTACGTTGCAGGCACCCTAACGGCGGGGACAGGCGAGGACTCGGCGCTACGTCGACTGTCTGCTGGTTGACGCCGGCGCCCCGGACTCTGCCGGCGGTGCGGCCTTTGTTCGCGCCCAAGCTTCGAAGCGCGCCATCTGACGCTGCTTTTGCGAACTGGCAGCGTACTCTGTTGTTGTTGTTGTCACCGTCACTGCCAGCCTGACAGTCGACTTCGACAGTCTGCAGCACAGAGCTGCCACTCCGCATCACACGAACTACATGCCCTAAACACTCACTGACAAACAGCAGACCCGAGCGATGAGCCGCGACAGCAACACGACCTACCCGACCTCGCTTGGTCGGGTAGGTCAATATCAGCTAACTGCTAGCGATGCACACTTTGTAGAGCTTGTCATTAGAATAGTTTGTAAGCAGCAGCGCGTTGTCAATTACAGACATGCCCTCGATTAATCTACCGGACGGACAGACATCAACTAAGGTAATTTTGGTCTGCAGCTGACCGCTGTCTTTATCGATGCACAGCACTGACCATTCTGGGCTGCCTAAACTCAAAGAAAATATCTTGTCAGAGCTGCAGGCCAAGCCACTGAAGTCGACTGGCTGTTCGAGATTCTTTGAGTCAAAAACCTAAATCACGTAGCCGCTCAGGTCCGTCACTTTCACTGCATCAAACTGAGCAACATAAAGACTCTGTCGCTTGCTCTCACAGCAAAGTCCTACAACAGTTTTGGAGTTATCAATGTCTATATATAAATATAATCCTAGTTACATTTGAACCTAACTAATGGATTCCAAACACAGAAACTAAAATAACAGCTTAAGACATTTGATAACCTTATCAGGAAATTAGCAAATTTTCAATAGTTCGTATATTCCTTGTCGAAAGACTTTTTAGCAACAATAGACGATCAAATATAGAACAGGTTTCAGCGCAGAAAACAACAAATAGCATAAAATGTGGCAACACTGATGTATCTGAAGAAAAAAGCCAGAAAGTTGGCAGTTTATTAAAATTTTTGATTGCCCTACTCGTATTAATGTTTAAAATAAAATTCCTAATTTCGAATAATTCCTCCAGCCCTATAACAGAATGCTATATTTAGATTAGTATGATAAATTTTGTTATACTTACAATTAAAAAATTAAAATTTCGAGAAGGTCCAACTCAGCCTTCGAATTTGAATAAAAAGTAATTTGCTAAAAAGGAATCATAGCCTTGTTTCTAAGAGTGAAAAATTGAACAGAAGAAAAATATAAATCAGGTAATCAAAGTGTTAATCAGTCACTATAAATTTTAGTCACAACACATAAAGTAAGTATCTTGGTACTAAAGCAAAATAAAAATTGATTTCCACTCGGAGTAAAATCAGTATATAAAATTAAAAAATAGCTTTTCAAATAATTGCGTGCCGGATGAACCGAAAAATAACTGCTGACTACTCATAATACTACTAATACAGCATTAGAATACTAATGAAGTGTTAAAAAAACATTAAATGTGAATAAAAAATAACTAACACCATGTCAAACAGCCTTCACAACCGCAAATTTATCCCGATGAACTTAAAAATCACACAGTAAAAGTATAAAAACTAATTGATTTTAAATTTTGACACACCACCAGCAGCTTGGGGCTTCCTTCGATGATCGTCAAGCCCAATGGGTTGTCAAGTTTTCTTCCGCAAATGCCAGTCTGACCCTCCACTGCGACAGTCTGCAGCACAGTGCCGTCACTTTGCATCAAACGAACCACATGCCCTGAACGCTCGCTGACAAACAGCAGACCCGACGGATGAACCGCGACACCAACAGTTCCACGAAACTTCTCCAGAGGACTTCGCTTGGTCGGGTAGGTCGTAATCAGCTGACCGCTGGCGATGCACACTTTGTAGAGCTTGCCACCGGCATAGTCAGTGAGCAGCAGCGTATTGTCGATTACAGACATGCCCTCGACATATTTACCAGAGGGACTGGCTCCAATCAAGGAAATTTTAGTCTGCAGCTGACCGCTGTCTTTATCGATGCACAGCACTGACCATTCTGGGTTGCCTTGGCTCAAAGCAAATATCTTGTCAGAGCTGCAGGTCAAGGCAAAAAAGTTGACTGGCTGTCCCAGGCTGCTCGAGTTGAAAACCTGCGCCACGAAGCCGCTCAGGTCCGTCACCTTCACTGCGTCAAACTGAGCAACAAAAAGACTCTGTCGCTTGCTGTCACAGCAGAGCCCTACAACAGTTTTTGAGACATCAATGTCGAGCTGTAGCTGCGCTTTCACTAAGCCGTCGACTGAGCAGGCAAGAAGGTGGTTTATCTTATCATTAGGATGAAAACTAACGAAGAGACACGGCTGTGGCAGCTCTCTGTCAGTCGGATCGTTGACCACCTTGCTCTGAGAGTCCACGTAAAAGTCTTGCGTGTTACTGCATGATGTCACATAGAAAGGAGAACCCGGCAGATCTTTAATTTCAGACTGAAACTCACAGATTGGCTTTTCTGCGGTAAGAGGCTTTTCTGACTCGCACAGCTGCATCACATCACTCAGGTGTCTGTCAATCAGCAGCTGCAAGTCCCTCACACAGCCGCTCACATCGCCCACAGTCCTTCCAGTGCATCGCTCAGAGTCTTCGTTAGACGCCGTGCCACACGTCGTCTGCAACTCTTCACTCTTTATATCTAACGCGTTAGAAATTTCAAACATCTTATTGAAGTCATTGTGCTCTTCTGCTTCCGTCACTTCTCGCTCATACTCCTGCAGAGCGGACAACTGCTGCAGATTCTGCAACACGCTGTCGTGTCTCTCAGTCAGTCGCTTTGTCACAGCTGCCTTCCACTTCATCAGCGAGTCCACAGCCGACTCAAACAGTTCCTCAGTCTCTTGCAGCTCAACTGACAGAGCTTGCTGCTGCATCCGAAATATGGTTTGCAATTTCAGCAAGGGCTTCATCTTTGTATGTAAATTCTTGTGCAGCTCACGCACCCTGTGCCTGTCTTGTTCGAGATGTCTTTCACACAGTGGCTGACGTATTCGAGCACCGCTGCCAGACACAGGATCGGTGCAGCCTTTGATAAAGCAGGAAGTGGTTGGCTCCGACATTGAGTTGGAACTGAAAATACTTTAAAATAATGAAAAATACTTATCCTGTGAAAATACTGAAAAACTTTTAACAAAGCCAAAAATGCCATATTTAAGTTGATATGATGCGAGAGGGACCAAATGACGTAAGTCACAACTTTAAAGTTACTTTTGAAACCATATAACTTGCTTACAAACGGAAACTTCAATTTTGCGGTCAGACCCAGATGAATAGGCAATTTAAATTTGTACGGGACTATGGTATTAATGGCATCGATAATTGTATCTATAGCACTGGTGTGTTTAGGACAAAGCTTTGCCTAGCTCTTCATTTTGTACGCTGTCTGCATCAAGGATGAATAAATAGATTAGATTGCTCCTATGAGCCCATTTCTGATGATGGGGGAAATATTTTAAATATGGTGTTGCTCGTCTGGTCTCTCATCCCTATGGGTCTATGTCTACTTCAAGTTTCATTGTGAGAGCCAAATAACTGAGGCGGCGGATTCAACTGACTTTTCCTGATAATGCAAACACTTGACCGTTGTATTTGATGGTCACAATCTTGAGATGTTATCTTACAAAAAAGAATGTCTAAGATGGAATTCCAAATAAGAAGCTCGTTCGGTTCAAGCTACAATGGGTTCTTGTTGTTTGGGGTGAACCGAAGGTTCAGTCTGTTGTGGAGTGTGGGTTGATTGTTAGTTTGGTTTCAATAGATTAATTTATCAGTTTTGGTATTCGGGTTGAGACCCTAACTGTTTCAATCAAAGGTAATTCTTAGATAGCTAACAAAAGCTAAAAGAGGGGAGAAAAAAAGAGAGGGGCAAAAAGAGGCGAGCTTCTTGCTTGGTTGACATGGGCTTTTATAGTACTTTTCAGTCTTGATCGCATTGGGTGGTACTTAGCTACTTTTCATTGGTTGGGGTCGTGTCCTCAGCTTTTGCTAGTTGGAGCGCATTCATTGGTTAAAATACATTGAATCTGGATGAGAACTTTTAGGGCCAAAATGTGTCACTTCAGGGGCGCTGCAATAGGCTGGCTTAAGGATTTTTGACACTTTAAACATGGGAATTTTACAATCGGAAAGGTTTGGAGACAGCTTGTGACAGAGTGAAATTCAGGGAAGCATAGTCATTCAAGTTTTTTCTGCAGCTTCTTTGCAGAATTGGGAACACCATAACGGCTGGCATCTTTTAGCAGGGCACTAATGTCAGCTTGCACAAGAGTGTGCTGCCTTCTGCTGTTGTGTCATATTCGCTTTCTCGCGCTCTGCCACAACCTGCCGCTGTTCGTCCAGCTCTGACTGCATCTTTGCCTTTGCCATTTGTTTCTTTTTTAGCACCAGGTCGCAAGCCTTGACACGAGCAGCAAAGACAGATGCAAGCAATGTGGGGTTGATCTTCACTGCTGCCAAACTAATATTAGTTACTTGGTGAAAAAAGCTTAAGCCAAGTCTGAACTGTTAGGAGCGAATCGAGGCATTGCTATTTGGAACAAACAACAGGCATTTTGGCCAAGCATTGTTAACTTATGATAGCTGTGAGATTATCAAGCTGAGACCAGAAAATGTCATGAGTCGAACTCTTGGACAAGTGGACATAGCCTTAGCAACAGGTAGGACTGTTCTATTAAAATTGAAGTTGAAGTTGGTACCCAGGAAGAAATTTCGGTCAAGGAAGCAAAAACTGTCTAGCAGCAGGCACTTAAACAGCCGACTGGAACAACCTTATTATAAAAGTCCCAGACATTCTTAAATAATGTGAAATACTTCACGCCAATCTTAGTTACCTTTAAACCTACCTAATGGATTCCAAACACAGAAACTGAAAAAAGCACATTAAGACATTACATAACTTTATTGGCAAATCAGTCAATTGTTTGTATATTTCTTGTCAAAAGACATTTTAATTAAAAAAGGGTGAATCAAACTTAAAAGAAAAACAATTAATGCGGAAAGACATAAAAAAACCATATATAGCCGCATGTATGGCAACACGCGGGGGATCAGAAAAAGAGAAAAGTCGAAAAGTTGGCAATTAATAGAATATTTTTGGCATTTGTGTGTATGAGTCGTGTGTATGAGTTCAATTTCCGAGAGTTGAGAAATTTTATCTCTTAATATCAGACATGCTGTATCGATTATTATGATAGATTTTGTTATACCGACTCAAAAATTTAAAATTTCCAAAAATCAAACTCATAGGCTTCTAATCCGAAATCCGAACAGTAATTAGCTAAAAATGGATCCAAAGCCTCGCTTTCACAAATAAAAAATCGATTGAATTTGAAAGAAAGACAAGCATATATGTAATTGCAGACAATAGCCCCTACGTATCTACAACACAGGGTTACGAAAGCATTCAATTCAAAGTATTTTAGTAAGTTAAAATAAAACTTAGTCGAAGGATATGGATTTTTATTTGTAGTTACGTTGAAAAGAAATTGATTAAATCTGCGAAAAAGATATCATTGGTATACTTAAACGGCTCTATTAATGAAAATATTTGCGTCTATGATCAAGCTAAAACAAAATGACCACTCATAACAGTAGACTAGTAACTGGTACTATAAAAGTATGCGAATGCTCATGACCTGCCAAAAACGGCATTGAGGGTGGACAAAACAACAATTAACATACACGTCAAATAAGATTTGAAACCGTAGAGATGCGAATAAACTTTAAAATTACACGGTAAGCTTATAAAGGCCAATCGATTTTGAATCTTGACACACCGCCAGCAGCTGGGGGCTTCCTTCAACGATCGCCAAGCCAAACGGGTCATCAAGTTCGTCACCGTCACTGTCAGCTTGACCCTCGAGTACGATAGTCTGCAGCACAGTGCCGTCACTCCGCATCAAAGTAACCGCATGCTCTGCATACTCGCTGACACACAGCAGACCTGAGCGATGAGCCGCGACACCAACAGGTCCAGAAAACTTTTTAAAACGGCTTCGCTTGGTCGGGTAGGTCGAGATCAGCTGACCGCTGGCGATGCACACTTTGTAGAGCTTGCCACCTTCATAGTCAGTGAGCAGCAGCGAGTTGTCGACTACAGACATACCCTAAATGAATTTACCCGAGGGACTGACACCAACCAAAGTTATGTTGGTCTGCAGGTGACCGCTGTCTTTATCGATGCACAGCACTGACCATTCTGGGTTAACATCGCTCAAAGCAAATATCTTGTCAGAGCTGCAGGCCAAAGCAATAAGGTCAACTGGCTGTCCCAGGCTGCTCGAGTTGAAAACCTGCGTCACGCAGCCGCTCAGGTCCGTCACCTTTACTGCATCAAACTGAGCAACATAAATAGTCTGTCGCTTGCTGTCACAGCAGAGTCCAGCGACTGATTTTGAGACATCAATGTTGAGCTGTAGCTCCGCTATCACTAAGCCGTCGACTGAGCAGGCAAGAAGGTAGTTTATCTTATTCTCAGGATGAAAACTAATGAAGAGACACGGCTGTGGAAGCTCTCTGTCAGTCGGATCGTTGACCACCTTGCTCTGAGAGTCCACGTAAAAGTCTTGCGTGTTGCTGCATGATGTTACATAGAAAGGAGAACCCGGCAGATCTTTTATTTCAGTCTGAAACTCACAGATAGGCTTTTCTGCACTAAGAGACTCTGCTGACTCGCACAGCTGCATCACATCACTCAGATGTCTGTCAATCAGCAGCTGCAAGTCCCTCACACAGCCGCTCACATCGCCCACAGTCCTTCCAATGCCTCGCTCAGAGTGGTTAAGAGCAGCGTAACTCGTAATCAGTAATTCTTCGCTCTTAATATCCAAGGCGCCAGAGATCTCAAACATCTTATTGAAGTCATTGTCCTTTTCTGCTTCCGTCACTTCTCGCTCATACTCCTGCAGAGCGGACAACTGCTGCAGATTCTGCAACACGCTGTCGTGTCTCTCAGTCAGTCGCTTTGTCACAGCTGCCTTCCACTTCATCAGCGAGTCCACAGCCGACTCAAACAGTTCCTCAGTCTCTTGCAGCTCAACTGACAGAGCTTGCTGCTGCATCCTGAATTCTTTCTGCAATTCCAGCAATGGCTTCAGTTTGGTTTGTAAATTCCTGTGCAGCTCACGCACCCTGTGCCTGTCCTGTTCGAGATGTCTTTCACACATTGGCTGACGAACCCTAAAACCAGTGCCAGACACAGGATCGGTGCAGCCTCTGATGAAACAGGAAGTGCCCGGCTCCGACATTTGTCTGCAATTAGAATAGATTTTTGCTAATATACTGCATTGTGAGAATGAAAAGATTTTTTTTATATAACACTGGCAAATTCTAGGCCAATATTTAATTTACGTATTAAAACCTCCAAGAACCAAACATAGCTCAATCACAACCGAAATATGGTCAAAATCATACGGCGGTCACAACTTTAAGGTCACAACTATAAGGTCACAACTACACGGTCACTTCAACACGGAATTTTACAATCAGAAGAGCTTGCAATTTTTTTTCTCTACACTAAAATAAAGAATTGCAGACGAAAATTGCTTCCAGTTTGAAGAGTCAAAGTAGCGCAGATAGGCACCATGTATTTAGGCAGTAAAAAATTCTGGTTGATGTGTGAAGATGCAAAACTGATACAAAACATGCAGTCGGATCCAGAGATACGAAAATAACTGGATAAGCCACGCAAATAGAGCGTATCTACTCTTTTTATCAATTAAATTTGCATATTTTGCCTTCATAATAGTGCAGTCAAAATCAATTCAACTTTTGAAAATATATAGTTTTTGAAGCTGCAACAACCGTCGCTGGCTTTTTTATAAGTAGCGAGCAAGAAAGAAAAGGGTGGCGCCCCAGCCCACAGTCAGGCTAATAAACAGTTTGGGTTTAATCCTGCCCACTTGTGTCTGACCTCCCTCCTTACTGCCTTCTCATTGGCTGAGCTAGATTGGGCCTGCCCCCCAGGCTAAGTTTCGTCCAGCTTGCGTTCACTTGTATACATCGAGTTAAATGCTTTTGCTCATTCTTAACCCCCATACGCTTCTGAGGCCGTTATCCAAGAAAAAGGAGAGGACTTAAAGCTGCTGCCGCTATTAAATTTTAATGACACTGCGCAGACAATCTACTGAATATACAGTAGACGCTCTAGTATTTTACAAACTTAATTTTGAGTGGCATAACAGTTGTTCTGGCATCTGCGGTGGGATCGGATATTTCAGGAGTCGAAAACAGCTGGATAGAACAGGATGAAGTGCAGCGATTCCTCATTACCGAAAAATGCATTAATAGGAATCAAACTTTTTTAACGTGGGTTAGAATTAAGCTTTCTAAATGCTAATGTAAACACTTATTTCGTGGAATATTTCAGTCATCAAAATTTAGGAGTGCAACAGCGCAAAGTAGATACTCGTCGGCGATAAAAATCACGATTTGACACAGAAAAGCAATAAATGTGCTGCAAGCATAAAGTAATCAGCACTGTTGAGTAAACCATAACAGATACAAAACACTTTACTAGCGATTTTAGAAAATTTGGAGACTTTGACACTGACACTCGAACAAAAAAACTTTACAAAAATCACAAACTGAGACTCCAATTGCTGGTAATGCAACCAATGACTTGCCAATTGACTAACGGAGTTGCCTGGGCTCTGAGGCGGCTTTCATTTAGTGTGCAATTGAATAATACGGCTAACCGCGCTGGATGTCAGTTGCGTAACTTGTAGTTAAGATCGGAGAGAAATCGCTCACTAGATCAGAGTGAAGACTTTTCAAGGTCCAGCAGTAGATATGCATACACTGGTTAGATTCACCCTCACCATGGTACACTTGCATATAAAGCATAGGGAATCTCGCATTGTTTGTCTGAAGTCTTGTTCGAATCGCCAAAAACGATAAGAGCTTGTGCAAAAATGCTCCATCATATAATTGCAAGCAAACTAAACGCAAAAAAACAATTATGGAAACCAAAACTGGAAAACAGACTCCTTAACAGCTAAAGCGAGCGAGACATGATTAGCTATGAGCAAAAAAATAAAGTTTGTATGATTTCACAGGAGACTTACATGTATATAATGCGCCGGGATACACAAACAGAAATGTTACCCTAGGTGACGGCCAGCAGATTACGGCTTCATTCAATGATCGCCACCGCAACTACCAGCCGCACTGGTAAAATTACACAGTAAGCTTATAAATGCCAATTGCCTTTGCATCCTGACACACCGCCAGCAGCTTGGAGCTTCCTTCGATGATCGCCAAGCCGAAAGGGTAATCATGTTTTCTTCCGCCACTGCCAGACTGACCCCGACTTCCACGGACTGCAGCACAATGCCGTCACTGCGCATCACACGAACCACATGCCCTTCGCTGACAAACAGCAGACCCGAGCGATGAGCTGCGACAGCAACAACTTCACGAAACTTATCAAGGCGACTTCGCATGGTCGGGTAGGTCGAGATTAGCTGACCGCTAGCGATGCACATTCTGTAGAGATTGTCAGCGGCACAGTCGGTTAGCAGCAGCGCGTTGTCGACTACAGACATACCCTCAATGAATTTACCCGAGGGACTGACACCAACCAAAGTTATGTTGGTCTGCAGGTGACCGCTGTCTTTATCGATGCACAGCACTGACCATTCTGGGTTGCCTTTGCTCAAAGCAAATATCTTGTCAGAGCTGCAGGCCAAAGCAATAAGGTCAACTGGCTGTCCCAGGCTGCTCGAGTTCAAAACCTGCGTCACGCAGCCGCTCAGGTCCGTCACTTTCACTACATCAAACTGGGCGACATAAAGACTCTGTCGCTTGCTGTCACAGCAGAGTCCTACAACAGGTTTCAAGACATCAATGTCGAGCTGCAGCTGCGCTTTTATTAAGCCATCGACTGAGCAGGCAAGAAGGTAGTTTATCTTATCATTAGGATGAAAACCAACGAAAAGACACGGCTGTGGCAGCTCTCTGTCAGTGACCTCCTTGACCACCTTGCTCTGAGAATCCACGTAAAAGCCTTGCGTGTTGCTGCATGATGACACATGGAGAGAGGAACCCGGCAGATGTTTAATTTCAGACTGAAACTCACAGATTGGCTTTTCTGCACTAAAAGGCTCTGCTGACTCGCACAACTGCATCACATCAATCAGGTGTCTGTCAATTGGCAGCTGCAAGTCCCTCACACAGCCGCTCACATCGCTCACAGTCCTTCCAGTGCCTCGGAAGGACTGTGGGCGACAGTCCAGTCGTGCCACAGTCGTGCCACCAATAGGTGCCACGACTATTAACTCCTTGTTAATAGTCGTGCCACCTGCTATCTGCAACTCTTCACTCTCAATATCGAATGCGCTGGAAATCTCAAACATTTTATTGAAGTCATTGTGCTTTTCTGCTTCCGTCACTTCTCGCTCATACTCCTGTAGAGTGGACAACTGCTGCAGATTCTGCAACACGCTGTCGTGTCTCTCAGTCAGTCGCTTTGTCACAGCTGCCTTCCACTTCATCAGCGAGTCCACAGCCGACTCAAACAGTTCCTCAGTCTCTTGCAGCTCAACTGACATAGCTTGCTGCTGCATCCGAAAGTCTTTCTGCAATTCCGACAAAGTTTTCAGTTTGGTCTGTAAATTCTTGTGCAACTCACGCACCCTGTGCCTGTCCTGTTCGAGATGTCTTTCACACATTGGCTGACGGATTCGAGCACCGGTGCCAGACACAGGATCGGTGCAGCCTTTGATAAAGCAGGAAGTGGTCGGCTTCGACATTGAGTCGTAACTGAAAATATGATATTATAGTGAATTTAATACAGAAATTAGAAAGCCATTTTTCACAAAGCAAAGCTGACTAAAGCTGATGATAAATCTGAACTCTGCAAAGCGTGACTTCATCACTCTAATAAAGCGCTCAGACGTTAGAAAGGTTATAATCGAAATGAGGCTCAACTTTGTAACCAAGCTAAACAATGCCATATTTCAGTTTATGCTTTATTGTGTGAGTGACCTATTGAGGGTGTAATTCACAAGTTGCAACGCTCGTAGTAGCTTTTTTGATTAGAAGACTTTGGAATGAGGCCTGCTTAAAAATTTAAGGCCTAAAAATGGGAATTTTACAATCAGAAAACTGGGCGACTAAGTTTTTTCGTCGGACAAAATTATAAATAACTGCAGACGAAAATTTTACTAAATTTAAAGAGAGAACGTAGCTGATATGCAGAATTTATTAGGGTAGTAGTAGAAATTCCAGTTATTGAGTCATACCCGAAACGGATACAAAAATATACGGTAAGGTACACAATTCCCAAAAATCTTGATATGCTACTTAAAAAGAGCTTATCTACAGTTCTTAGTAGTGAAATTTGCGTATTTTGCCTTTATAATAATGAAGCAAAAATGTATTTAATTTTCGAAATGTAAGAGCCAAATAGACTAGCAAAGCTTAACTTGCATGGCACTGTAATACGCTCGCATTGATGGCATCAATACTTGTATCCATGCAACCGGGTGTTCAATACAAGACTTGCCTAGCCCTTCAGTTTTCTACTCTGTCTACACCAAGAATGAGTGAATACCGTATAATAGGATCGCTGTTATGAGACCATTTCTGAGGATAAGAAACTCCTATGGCTTGAGGTCGGTTGAGACTTTAACAACTGAATTTTACAACTGAAAAGCTTGGAGACTAAGAGCTGTCTTTAAACTAAGGTAAATAAGTCCAGACGAAAATTGCTTTAGGTTTTAACGGTCAACATATGCAATATTTATTTAGTCAGTAGTGAAAATTATGGCTAATAAGTCGGGATGCAAAGCGAATACAAAAATATACCGTGGGTTTCAAAGATACTTGATATGCCAGTCACAAAAAGCGCTTTACTTATATTATTCTGCAGTAAATTTGTGTTATTTTGCTTTTATGATAGTGCTATGAAAGTGTATTAAATTTTACATAATATTTAAAGTTCTTAAAGCTGCAACTATTGCCTCTGATTTTCCAAATCCATATCCAGCGCGTGTGCAGGCGAGCGAGAGAGGCCGCGAACCCGAGGATGACATTTTATGGCTGCCACATCAAATTAAAGTACCTCTGCGCACACAAACTACTGAATAAAGAGTAGACGCTCTGCTTTTTAGCAAATTTAACCGCGAGTGACATGGCATGTCAAGTTGTTATAGTAGCTGCAGTGGGATCGGAGATTTCAGGAGTTGATAATGGCTAGATAAAAACAGGATAAACTGTAGAGAGCAGTTCGTAATTACTCGAGAAAAAAACCTTATTATCACGCGTTAGTATGAAAAGTTTGTTGAAATAAATGATAATATCGCTCGTAAATGCCTATTTCGACAAAAATTTCCGACATACAAACTTACGAGTACAAAATAGATGTTCGTCAGGTACAAAAACCATTCACTGACATACAAATGCAATAAATATGTTACAACAATAAAAGCAATCAGCACAAATGTGTAAACCCTACCAAAAAATCGCTTTTTAGCGATCTAAATTAGACTTTACACAAATCAAACTGAGACCTCATTTGCTTATCATGCAACGCTGCTGTGCCAATCCGTCATTACTTTGTCAAAAGTGATAAATCTGACCAGAGGCTTGATTGCTCATTCAAAATAGTTACAAATGACCTTAAACACATCGAACAGTTTACTTCAAATGCAAAGCAATGTAACGATTCTGGTGAGATTCTGCTTCATCCTGGTACATTTGCATATAAAGCATAGCGAGTCTCTCGTTATTTGCTTGATGTCATACGAGTATTTTAATCACCAAAAGCGATAGTATCTTGCGTGAAAATGCTGTATTATAAAATTGGAAACAAACTAAGCAAAAATGAAAAATCAAATGCAGAAAAAAACTGACACAAAGAGAATCATCAAAAGCTAAGCCAAGTAACATGCTTGCGAACCAGAATAAATTAAGGGTATCAAATAGATAGACAAATAGTTAGCAGGATTTTGTGAATGTGAATTATAAATTCCGTCTATAAATACTAATAGACATGTTATTCTGGGTGACGGCCAAAAGCTCGGGGCTTCCTTCAATGATCGCCAAGCCAAAAGGGGAATCAAGTTTCCTAGCGCCACCATCAGCCTGACATTCCACTTCGACAGTCTGCAGCACAGTGCCGTCACTCCGCATCAAACGAACCACTCGCCCTGAACACTCGCTGACAAACAGCAAACCTGAGCGATGAGCCGCGACACCAACAGGTCCAGATAGCTTGTCAAGACGGCTTCGCTTGGTCGGGTAAGTCGAGATCAGCTGACCGCTGGCGATGCACACTTTGTAGAGCTTGCCACCTTCGTAGTCAGTGAGCAGCAGCGTGTTGTCGACTACAGACATGCCTTCGGTGACTTTACCAGAGGGACCGACGCCAACTAAGGTAATGTTGGTCTGCAGCTGACCGCTGTCTTTATCGATGCACAGCACTGACCATTCTGGGTTGCCTTTCCTCAAAGTAAATATCTTGTCAGAGCTGCAGGCCAAAGCAATAAGGTTGACTGGCTGTCCCATGCTGCTCGAGTTGAAAACCTGCGTCACGCAGCCGCTCAGGTCCGTCACTTTCACTGCGTCAAACTGAGCAACATAAAGACTCTGTCGCTTGCTGTCACAGCAGAGTCCTACAACAGTTTTTGAGACATCAATGTCGAGCTGTAGCTGCGCTTTCACTAAGCCGTCGACTGAGCAGGCAAGAAGGTAGTTTATCTTATCATTAGGATGAAAAATAATGAAGAGACACGGCAGTGGAAGCCCTCTGTCAGTCGGACCGTTGACCACCTTGCACTGCGAATCCACGTAAAAGTCTTGCGTGTTGCTGCATGATGTCACATAGAAAGGAGAACCCGGCAGATCTTTTATTTTAGTCTGAAACTCACAGATTGGCTGATCTGCACAAAGTGAGTCTGCTGACTCGCACAGCTGCATCACATCACTCAGGTGTCTGTCAATTAGCAGCTGTAAGTCCCTCACACAGCCGCTCACATCGCCCACAGTCCTTCCAGTGCCTCGCTCAGAGTCCTTGTTAATAGTCGTGCCACCTGCCATCTGCAACTCTTCACTCTGAATATCTAGCACGCCAGAGATCTCAAACATCTTATTGAAGTCATTGTGCTCTTCTGCTTCCGTCACTTCTCGCTCATACTCCTGTAGAGCGGACAACTGCTGCAGATTCTGCAACACGCTGTCGTGTCTCTCAGTCAGTCGCTTTGTCACAGCTGCCTTCCACTTCATCAGCGAGTCCACAGCCGACTCAAACAGCTCCTCAGTCTCTTGCAGCTCAACTGACAGAGCTTGCTGCTGCATCCGAAATTCTTTCTGCAATTTCAGCAATGGTTTCAGCTTTGCCTGTAAATTCTTGTGCAACTCACGCACCCTGTGCCTGTCCTGTTCGAGATGTCTTTCACACAGTGGCTGACGTATTCGAGCACCGGTGCCAGACACAGGATCGGTGCAGCCTTTGATAAAGCAGGAAGTGGTCGGCTCCGACATTTGTCTGCAATTAGAATAGGTTTTTGTCAAGCTGTATCGTAAAAAAATAATCAAGCTAAAATTCAGTTTCGAGATAATGCGACGCACGATGGCACATTGCACTGTGATTCTAATGCATAAAAACCCAGAGCATATCGATTTGGTCACGTCTATTCAGGGTATTACGATTTTCGAAAACGAAATGTACATTTAACTCAAGCACAATTGCAAGGTCAAATAACAGGGTCAAAACCGCAGCATTGTGCTAAATAAACATTACGAACCAGGAGTACTGACTGGAGTTTTAATGTTAATTATTGTTTAATTATGTTAACTTAATTGGTTTATCAGTGAGAAATAATTTAAACAATGAATTTAAAAAACAACACTAAAAAGCATGGTTTTTTTCACGTGTATTTTAGTTAGCATTATTAAAATAATAACTGTTATTACAAAATGATAGCAGCTCATTGAGTAAAACACTGCTTAACCTTGACTGTATTGAGTTTGAGGATAGCACAAACGCCATTAAAACAGATGGCAATACTGGCATTAGATACAATGCAACTTGTAGTATCTTGTATTTAGATTGAGATTTGTATTGAGTAGTATAATCGAGTATTTTATGCTATCCAAAATGAAAGTTTAAAGTTCAGAAATCAAAATAGTTTTGAGGAATTAGAGATTTCAAAATTTGGGGATATGGGAAGCTTAGGGATTTCAGAATTGTAGGATTTGGGAAACTTTGAGATAATAGAATTCTGGGTTCTGGTATCTAATTAACAGGCTTACATGGTTTTTTAAAACTTTGGTAACTTGGAAACCTTTAAAATATTTTACTGTACCAGAAAATTTGACTGACTGGCTAACTGACTGACTGACTGACTGGCTGACTGACTGGCTGACTGACTGACTGACTGACTGACTGACTGGCTGGCTGACTGACTGACTGACTGACTGACTGACTGGCTGACTGACTGACTGACTGACTGACTGACTGACTGACTGACTGACTGGCTGACTGACTGACTGACTGACTGACTGACTGACTGACTGACTGACTGACTGACTGACTGACTGACTGACTGACTGGCTGGCTGACTGACTGACTGACTGACTGACTGACTGACTGACTGACTGGCTGGCTGACTGACTGGCTGACTGACTGACTGACTGACTGGCTGGCTGACTGACTGACTGACTGACTGACTGACTGACTGACTGACTGACTGACTGACTGACTGACTGACTGACTGGTCAATTAGGCATTATGAGTAGAAATTACAAATGCCTCTAAACACTGACTCTGAGTTGCATTTGTTTCCGCGTTTTACAATCAAGAAGTTAATAAAACTATTAAAAGAACACATAATTTAATTTTTTTAAATTTGAATAAACAGATGCGCGAAAATTAATTTGCTAAATAGTTCGCAGAAAACAATCAATATTCAGAGAATTTAAACAACAAAATCTTCTTTAACAAGCACCAATAATAAAACAAATACAAACACAAAACAGTATTCCGTTTGTACTTTATACGTGGCAAATATTTAAATTTTAGACGACAAGAGAAATAAATATAAAATAATTTTTAAAAACACGTAAAACAAATTGACTTGGACGTCAACGACAAAAAAGGTGTCTTTCTGGTTACACTGCAGTGCAAAAGTTCAATGAAAATTGCATTAATGCGTTGCACTTGCATGTAGACTCTTGTACAGAAAGAGAAGCTGCTTGAGTAATTAAAACAAAGGAAAACAATTGAATTAAACAATTAAACAATACACAATTGAAAAACAAAAGCAAACACTAGATGACACAATAAAAAAGTTGAGAAAACAGTACGCAAAGTTTGAACAGCTGTGTCTTACAACAGTACAAAAATGTATAATTAACACAATATACTTGCAAGCAAGAAGGTCTCAGTAACGGTCAAGTACGGATATATTTACAGAAGTTTTCGTTAAAAAAATTCAGTAAAAGACTTTCAAAAATACAAGCTTGATATGCCTAATGACTAGATTATAAATCAATTCTCAATTGGAATGCACCTAGATAATAGAAATAAAACAAATGTAAAATCGAAATATAATGATAAAATATTCTAAAATGTTCGACTGCATCAGAGAAAACTGCAACGCGAGCTGATATGATTTTTTTTCGTTTGTTTTCCACCGTTGAACAGGTAACTAACATGGGCAGAAAGCAATATAAGTTTTGTGTGGATATAAACAATAAATCGCAACAAAGTAACATGATCGATACAGACGTCGAGGATATAAAGGGCGATTGCTAAGTATCCTTTAAAGTTGTGTTTACTGAGTAAAATGGACTCAACCGTGCTTTTTTCACCCGGTTGCTCTCTATTGGCAACACACACTAATGAAAGTCGCTTATTGGCTGGGAAAGCAGTCACGTGACAATCGTCTCGTTAATAGACTGTCTGCATCGTTTATTGGCTGATAGAACAGTCACGTGACAATAGTCTATTGGCTATTAGCCGAGAGAATAGTCACGTGACGATCGTTTCGCCCAATAGTCTGCTTGCATTGTTTATTGGCTGATAGAACAGTCACGTGACAATAGTCTATTGGCTATTAGCCGAGAGAATAGTCACGTGACAATCGTTTTGCCCAATAGTCTGCTTGCATTGTTTACTGGCTGATAGAACAGTCACGTGACAATGGTCATGTCCAATAGACACTTTTGCATCGCCTATTTGCCGAAAAAAGAGTCACGTGACAACAATTAACGTAAAGCCTTTCTTTTCACTCAATTATCCCGCATTGTCCCTACGGAAATTCGGCCGATCGAGACCAACAGAAACTGATGGTTTAGCAGCGCAGGCGGCCAGCAGACACAGCGGCATACAAGCCAGGCCGCACAAAATAATAACCAGACCGAGTAGGAGAAACGGCAGGCCAAAATCCGGCATAGTTGAACTACTCAAACGCAGAGACTGTTGAGTCAATTGGGCCGCCAATAAACTACCAGCGGCCATTGGAGCAAACAGGCGAGCCAGTGAACTGCAAGCCATGACGGCTGCGCTGATTGGGCCTAGTTGAGCAGGCCTCAATGATTGCATAATTAATGCATTTAGGCTAGACATGCTGGCAAGGTGAGACAGAGACTGTGCGCATTCTAGGCAGATGATCAGGGACCATACAGTCGGCTCACTGCCAATTGGATGATTCATATTACAACTTTCATATAATTAATATAATTTACAAGTTTATGGTAACACTTTAATAACATTAACATTTCAACCTTAATATTAAATTGGAAATTTACCTATTAGACTAAGAGTTTACCTATTAGACAGGGAGTTTACCTGTTAGATAGGGAGTTTACCTGTTAGATAGGGAGTTTACCTGTAGATAGGGAGTTTACCTGTTAGATAGGGAGTTTACCTATTAGACTAGGAGTTTACCTATTAGACTAGGAGTTTACCTATTAGACTAGGAGTTTACCTATTAGACAGGGAGTTTACCTGTTAGATAGGGAGTTTACCTGTTAGATAGGGAGTTTACCTGTTAGATAGGGAGTTTACCTGTTAGATAGGGAGTTTACCTGTTAGACAGGGAGTTTACCTGTTAGATAGGGAGTTTACCTATTAGACTAGGAGTTTACCTATTAGACTAGGAGTTTACCTATTAGACTAGGAGTTTACCTATTAGACAGGGAGTTTACCTGTTAGATAGGGAGTTTACCTGTTAGATAGGGAGTTTACCTGTTAGATAGGGAGTTTACCTGTTAGACAGGGAGTTTACCTGTTAGATAGGGAGTTTACCTATTAGACTAGGAGTTTACCTGTTAGATAGGGAGTTTACCTGTTAGATAGGGAGTTTACCTGTTAGACAGGGAGTTTACCTATTAGACTAGGAGTTTACCTGTTAGATAGGGAGTTTACCTGTTAGATAGGGAGTTTACCTGTTAGATAGGGAGTTTACCTGTTAGACAGGGAGTTTACCTGTTAGATAGGGAGTTTACCTGTTAGACAGGGAGTTTACCTGTTAGAAAGGGAGTTTACCTGTTAGACAGGGAGTTTACCTGTTAGATAGGGAGTTTACCTGTTAGACAGGGAGTTTACCTGTTAGAAAGGGAGTTTACCTGTTAGACAGGGAGTTTACCTGTTAGATAGGGAGTTTACCTGTTAGACAGGGAGTTTACCTGTTAGAAAGGGAGTTTACCTGTTAGACAGGGAGTTTACCTATTGGACAGGGAGTTTACCTGTTAGACAGGGAGTTTACATGTTAGACTGGGAAGTTTGCGTGTTATACTGCAGGGAATTTACCTACCAAAACAGTTACCCTGGCTACGTGCACTAATTGATAAACAAGTTCAAAAACTCACCTGAATAACAAACGACAATGCGCTGTTAGAATCATTGGAGTTGACGACAGAAGCATTACAAACAGTCCGTATAGATAGACCTGTAACGATTATATTGGAACGAATGAGAAAGATACTTAGCAAATATTGATGCGTACTTATTAACAGGTAAAGTCTGCGACCCCTGAGAAGCCACACCAGCACACACAGACTTAAATACGGCCACTACACCCCCCTGCGGCAATCCCCTGCCTTTCCAGCGCCCTCCACAGGGCCCTGGTTGGACTCAACCGTAGGGAAATCAGGGTGATAACCTGTCAGGCCATGGCTGTTTTCTCAGCTCCTTGTCAGCAGCTTTGTCACATCCAGAGAAAATCCGTGGCAAGGATTTTGCTTTACTGGTGTCGAGAATGCACCTCTAATAATCTGATAATCTGTGAATGCACTGCTTTTACTCAGGACCCGTCGAAAAATTCACCCGGAAACTTGACCCGGAAATTTTTCCTTTTCTGTAATGTATTTTGATCCGGGAAATTTGCTTGAAATTGTGACAAAAGTTTACAATGTAATCCGGATTTTGTTCATGATCCGAGCTTACATACTTCTCTCCCGGAACTGAGAGCCGGATCAGCAAAATATGTTCTGGGCGAAAATACCGGATCGGGGAACACGGGTCAGTTTCCGGACGAATTTTACGGATTAGGGTTTGATCCGGGTCAGTTTCCGGACGAATTTTACGGATTAGGGTTTGATCCGGGTCGCTCGAGAGAGGCTTACCTGCCCGGCCTTTTAGGCCGAGAATCTCGGCCAGCTCGTCCGCTAACCTAGGGGCTAGCGGGCGGGCGAGTATCCACCGGATCTCCCTGTGTCTCCACTTCCAGCTGTATCCGGGTGTCCATAGCCCCTCTGCAGCTATAAGCCAAATTAAGAACCCTCATTAGGGCCATAGACAATGAAAAAGCAAGTCTTCACAAGCTTGACTCTCCCACTTAGGATTGAATTGCTGGCTCATGGGCCCGATTGGTTTATAAAATACAATATGAAAATAAACTAACCCGGTCAAAATTAATCCGACAAAACAGATTCTCTGCCGTATTTCTCGCTCCACAGACTGCAATACCAACGGTTGCTAATAGTTGAGTAGCAGCCGATATGCACAGTAAACCCGTTAATTCGCCGGTCTCGAACCCCAGACCTCCTAGCTCGGAATCTGTAGCCGACCAAGCTAACACCAGCACGCGCTGATAGCCAATAGCAAATGACAATAAAAAGATAGCCAGCAAGGCTAACAGACGAGTCTTAGTCATCCTAGCCGATCCATAGATCCACCGCCGAAACTGTGAAATCCCAATTCAGACGACAGGTGCGCAACTGCCCCTAGCAACGCGGATAGCCATAGATTGGAATTTGTTGAATTAACCAATGCCTCGGCAACAAGCGCGAAACCGGCGGTGGCGCCTCCTCTGCTGCTGACGCCGACGCGACCAGTTAAAAACAGTTCGACACTGTCGCTACCAATACTGTCATTCAAGCGATCGTCATTGGAGTTCTCCTGTTGCTGCTGCTGCTGCTGCCTGCTGCAACCCGGTGCGGCTGACTGGCGGAACCGGCGCCTCTGCCACCACCGCAGCTCAGATCTTCAGCAGACGAAGCGCGACAGAGAGGCCTGACGAACGTGCAAAGTACGTTTTGACTCTCGCTAGTAACTAATATCAGCGGCACCGGTATCTTACTACTACTACTAACAGTAGCAGTAGTAGTAGGCAATTTCGGTTCTGCTTCAGCAGCAGCAGCAGCAGCAATATTATCATCGACTATATCATCAGTTTGAAGCTGCTGACGCTCCTGACGGCACAGCGATATGGCTGGAGCAGCGGGGGCATCGCGGCGGTGCCCACAGATGATGATGCGGCGGCGGCAGCGGCCCCGGCTGCGGCGCAAAACACCAAACCGACGCCTAAGCAAGACGGCAATAATGGCGGCAAGATCAAAGAAGACGATGAAGACAATGATGATGAGTTTATAGTTGTTGTTGCTGTCGGCAAGATCAAAGCTAGAGGAGGCGTTAATAAAACGGCTAAACAGCCGGTGATCAGCGGGCCAATCAGGCATCCAAGAAACCAGCCAATGCTAACTTGCTCGGCTAATCTGGCATTGCTGCTTTGGTCGAGAGCATCGGCGCCAGAAGCGGCAGATTCAGCCAGACAGTGTCGAACAACGGGCGTCAGAGCATTCACTAAGCCGCAGGCTAGTATAGCAAAAGCGGCGCTGAGGAACCCGGCAGAGCAGCCAAATAGGAGGGCGGCCAAAGCCAGCAGGGGCAGGGAGGAGCACAGGATTGGAGCGGTGCCGAATCGCTTGAGCAGCGGAGTCCAAATGTAGCTGAGGAATTAGTTAGGGATTAGGAAGTTATGGATTAGCAGAGTTACTTAATACCTACCCATTATAATTTAGGCTATAAAGTTTTATTACCAGCCAAGCATTCGACCCATGTGAAGGGCGGCCAGGATCATGCCAATATAGGTGCCGGCCTCTGAGCTGGTGTAACCGAATCGCTGCAAATTGGTAGGCAGAGGCTTTCTCCAGGTAAACTGCATACGAATGATACACATACAGTTTAGGCATATTGAAGAAATCTGCTAACCTTGATCATGTCGGGCAAGAACGGATGCAGAAAGTTCACACTGATGCCGCTGCTTACCTGCAAATGTATTGTACAGCGAGAAAATAAGTAAACTAATGGATGGATAGATAGATAGATAGATAAATAGATAGATAGATATATAGATAGATAGATAGACAGACAGACAGACAGACAGACAGACAGACAGACAGACAGACAGACAGACAGACAGACAGACAGACAGACAGACAGACAGACAGACACTAAGACAGACAGACAGACGGACAGACAGGCAGACAGACAGACAGACAGACAGACAGACAGACAGACGGACAGACAGACAGACAGACAGACAGACAGACAGACAGACAGACAGACAGACAGACAGACGGACAGACAGACAGCTGCACTCACCATAGCAACAAGGACATCAGCGTCTGGAAGCAAGCGGCAGCCGCAGGCGGGCAGCAGCGGCAGTCGTGACAGACGCTGCCATCAGTTGCAGCGCCAACATCGGCAGACAGGCAAATCTGCT
>NIVC01003605.1:0-12500 GCA_002269645.1 Macrostomum lignano
GATGAAGATGCTACAGGTGCCAACCGCAGTCAGGTCACGGTGGGAATCTGGAATCTGCTGATGAACTTCGACTGCAGACCTTCTCCTGCTCCGTGTGGAAGGTGAGGATTGCATGCAGCGATTCTGCGGGCGGATGGCAGCGATTCTGCAGCGATTCTGAGGTGGATGGCAAGCGATTCTGCCGGGCGGATGGCAGCGATTCTGCAGCGATTCTAGAGGGCGGATGGCAGCGATTCTAGAGGCGGATGGCAGCGATTCTAGAGGGCGGATGGCAGTGATTCTGCAGCGATTCTAGAGGGCGGGGCAGTGATTTAGAGGGCGGATGCAGCGATTCTAGAGGGCGGATGGCAGCGATTTTAGAGGAAGGTGATTAGAGAGCGGATGAAGGGGATTAGAGGGCGGATGAAGGTGATTAGAGAGCGATACAGGTGATAAGAGGGAGGATGAAGGTTATTTGGGATGGGAATGAAGGTGATGTTGTAGATGATAAAAGGCGGATGAAGGTGATTGGAGGTCAAATGAAGGTGATTAGAGGCGGATGAAGGTGATTCTAGGGGCAGATAAAGGTGATATTATAGGGCGGATGAATGTGATAAAATGTGGTGAAAATTAGAATTCTTCTATTCTATAATAAGGGAGCACGCAGATAATTGATGACTTGAAAAACCGCCCTACCGCAGGCGGATGCACGGGCCGTACCTCAGCTGGTGCCGCTGTTCAAGTCCACAGCAAAGTTTGTCACGGACTCCCTTGGCTACTGCTGCCCCAATATGCCGCTGTCCGAGTTTGAACGGGTAATAACTGTTATTAGATATTTTGTATTTGAGTAATAACTGTCTTGTCACATTTTTAAACCCCACATCTACTATCCATTGATACCTCAACACTGCAGGGCGGGCCTACAGCCTTGTTAAGCCGGCTTTTCTGTTGCTTTTGGAGTTTCTGCGACTCAGGCAGACTCAGGCCTGCTGCCTGCCAAGCTGCAATGTCTCGACGAGACCGCGGTTGAGTGAGTTCTGAATTATTGTCTGTAGTAGTTGTAAGCACACTCGGTTGTTTTCATATTCCACAGAAAATGCTAGATTGTACCACAGATACTGGAATAACTAGATAGCCACTCATCTTATTTGCGTGTAAGCTACTTTCAGTTGAGTAGTAAGATAAACAGAAGTATTTTAATATATTTTTAAAGTCAAGGCTCATTTTATTGGCTCTTACCCCCCAGCCTAAACCCTCCAAAACGCGCCTTTCCACACAACCGCCCCACCACGCCCAATTCTTATTACGAGCTATATTGCTTTTATATAAAATAGCTGATGTATTCTTATTTGCTAGTGAACTGAAAGTTGACAGCTGTTTTAATTGCCTGAGTGGCCTATCTTATTATTTTAGTATCTGTGACTTGTACTGGTCTGTAAGTTCGTAATCTTAGAGCAAGGCTTTAAAGGACTAAACAATGATAGATAGTTAGATAGATATATAGATAGATGGATGGATAGATAGATAGTTAGATAGATAGATAGATAGATAGATAGATAGATAGATAGATAGATAGATAGATAGATAGATAGATAGATAGATAGATAGATAGATAGATGTGATCAGCTGCTGCAGCCTCGATGCGACAACGACAGAAAGCAAATCGAAACTCTCAACGGTCTCCAAGCTCGTTCGATACGGACGGACAAGACAGGCAGGCAAACAGACAGACAGATAGTCACAACAGACGGAGACACAGACAGACAGACAGACAGACAGACAGACAGACAGACAGACAGACAGACGGACAGACAGACAGACAGTCACAACAGACGAAGACACAGATAGACAGACAGACAGACAGACAGACAGACAGACAGACAGACAGTCACAACAGACGAAGACACAGACAGACAGACAGACAGACAGACAGACAGACAGACAGACAGTCACAACAGACGAAGACACAGATAGACAGACAGACAGACAGAAAGACAGTCACAAAAGACGAAGACACAGACAGACAGACAGACAGGCAGACAGACAGACAGAAATGCAGACACCCAGAATGCCATTCAGCGCCAGAGAATCCCACTCACTCCGCCAGCCTGTCATTCGTGGCAATGAGCCGCACCGGAGCTGCCGCAGCCCTCCGGCGCGTGTCGGTTCGAATCTCCCTGCCGGACTTCAATCGGTTTTTCTCCGCCTCCGGTTCGGACTCTGCCGGCCTCGCAACCGAGGAGTCTCATCACAAGGATTTTAGCGTGGCCGTCACTCAGTGGGCTGTCGGAGGACTGTTCGACTTGGTGGAGTGAGTTGCTGTGCGGCTTGGGTCATTGTGACTCATGATTGAGCACCATGCTGTAATCAGTCACTGGGTCATTGTGACTCATGATTGAGCACCATGCTGTAACCAGTCACTGGTCATTGTGACTCATGATTGAGCACCATGCTGTAACCAGTCACTGGGTCATTGTGACTCATGATTGAGCACCATGCTGTAACCAGTCACTGGGTCATTGTGACTCATGATTGAGCACCATGCTGTAACCAGTCACTGGGTCATTGTGACTCATGATTGAGCACCATGCTGTAACCAGTCACTGGGTCATTGTGACTCATGATTGAGCACCATGCTGTAACCAGTCACTGGGTCATTGTGACTCATGATTGAGCACCATGCTGTAACCAGTCACTGGGTCATTGTGACTCATGATTGAGCACCATGCTGTAACCAGTCACTGGGTCATTGTGACTCATGATTGAGCACCATGCTGTAACCAGTCACTGGGTCATTGTGACTCATGATTGAGCACCATGCTGTAACCAGTCACTGGGTCATTGTGACTCATGATTGAGCACTATGCTGTAACCAGTCACTGGTCATTGTGACTCATGATTGATCATAGTTCTAATGGTAGATCATAAAATTTACAACAACTTAATAACAAATCATAATTTTCATTAATTCCAGTTGCCAGGCTCTGCAGTCCCGGTTGGCAGAGAGGATTAACCAGGACCGAACGTTTTTCCTCACCGGAGCCTATGCCGCTTGTCAAGAGTTTTTCGATGAGATAAATGTCTGACGGGATGTCGAGTCGCTGTCTGCACTACTAACATTTCAAAACCAAGTCAGTAGTATTTTTCTTTATTTTTGTTTATGGGATTAATAATTGTTTCTAACATTTATAAACTCGGTAATGCATTATATACAACTTTATTTTTTATGTCCAGCATTTTTCTACTAACTAATCACTGCTATCTGCTGCCTTGCAGTAGTATAAGGTGCTTTTTCTGTTATTTTTCTATCTGCTCTGTAAAAAATCGCTTATCATTTTGTAATATCTTGTGTATTGTTGCATTAATAATAATTCAATTTATTTCAAGTTTTGTAAATGACGATGCTGAAATTCTGCTTTTTTGTTTTCATTTTTCTATTCCCATCCTTATATTTGTCACAGAAGTGGGGGATTCGAATTTTAAGCGACTGCGAAGCTAAATGGAACTTCAAAGTGGCCCTTTTATTGGCTTTTCAGCCAATTAGCCAAAATTGTCTTTGGCTGCAAGATACGGCTTGCTGCAGTGTTTCGCTTGGCAATTAAAAGCCGAGTCAGTTTATTTTTAGGCCCATGTTGTCCCCAGTTTGTCTAATTTGCGTGCGTATGAATTCCGATCTGTTTATTAAAGTGTTCAGCTGCGGGGCCTGGCACTGCTATATGCATCTGGGCGCTGGAATATCGCTCTTCCGCGTTCTAATTTGGGCTGTTGTTGCCGCTTTCAGGCCCCGAAATGACCGCCCCATGGGCTGCTTGCTGGCGCTAAAACTGTAATATTGGCCTCAGCTTCAATACGGGACTGGAGAAATTACATTTCAGCACTTCATCCTGTTGCTTGGATTGTTTTCCTGGCTCAGGTGGACGGCTTCTTCATTCCCCTCTGCATTCGGGGACTGCTGATTCTTCATTCCCTCTGCATTCAGGGACTGCTGATTCTCCATTCCGCTCTGCATTCAGGGACTGCTGATTCTTCATTCCCCTCTGCATTCAGGGACTGCTGATTCTTCAATCCGCTCTGCATTCAGGGACTGCTGATTCTTCATTCCGCTCTGCATTCAGGGACTGCTGATTCTTCATTCCGCTCTGCATTCAGGGACTGCTGATTCTTCATTCCGCTCTGCATTCAGGAACTGCTGATTCTTCATTCCGCTCTGCATTCAGGGACTGCTGATTCTTCATTCCCCTCTGCATTCAGGGACTGCTGATTCTTCATTCCCCTCTGCATTCAGGGACTGCTGATTCTTCATTCCCCTCTGCATTCAGGGACTGCTGATTCTTCATTCCCCTCTGCATTCAGGGACTGCTGATTCTTCATTCCGCTCTGCATTCAGGGACTGCTGATTCTTCATTTTGCCCTCATTCATGGATATCTTACATGCAAAATTTCAGTCATTTAGTAAAAGGAACACTAGCATCGATTCTTACATGCAGTGACGCACACACACAAAGCGGCAAGGCGATTCGGCATTCGCTTAATTGCAGTCGAATTCTGTCTTTATCTCCGAGGCCGACTGCTCAGCCCAGGATTGCCTTGCCTCGAGCCAGCTATTAAAAAATCTATCTCTAGGCATATTCATTTCCATAGGCTGTAAGCGCAATTATTGCTGCACTGCTCTGGGCCGCTGAGTGGCTGCCCAGACCGAGCTGTCTATCGGTCCGTGATTGAGGACAATCGGATGCGACGGCCTGCAGGCTGAGATGTTCATCATGGCCCGATTGCGTGGCTGTCTGCCTGCGTGGCCACAGTTCGTTCCTTGGTCCAGGAAATTCCCCCTGGGGGACGGAGAGGGGCTGAGAGCTCCTGTCCGGCCACGCGAGATCCCTCTATATCGGATTATTCCTTTTTATTAGCGAGTGCACTATTCTGGCTTGTATCTGCTGTTGGATTGTCCCAGATTTCAGCCGCAAACTCTGGCCGATTCAGCAAATTGTTAATGAATTGTCGCTTATCCCAACTGCGAGCGATTCAACTGCATGAGATTTTCACTGTGGCTCGGCAGAGACAGACAGACTAAGCACTGAGACATGCATAGACAGACAGACTTATTTTAGCGCCGCAGACACTCATTTTAGCGCCGCAGACACTCATTTTAGCGCCGCAGGCACTCATTTTAGCGCCGCAGACACTCATTTTAGCGCCGCAGACACTCATTTTAGCGCCGCAGACACTCATTTTAGCGCCGCAGACACTCATTTTAGCGCCGCAGGCACTCATTTTGGCACTGCAGGCACTCATTTTGGCACTGCAGGCACTCATTTTGGCACTACAGGCACTCATTTTGGCACTGCAGGCACTCATTTTGGCACTGCAGGTACTCATTTTGGCGCCGCAGGCACTCATTTTGGCGCCGCAGGCACTCATTTTGGCGCCGCAGGCACTCATTTAAGCACCGCAGACAAAAAATGATTTGAAGAACGCGGTCACACAGTGGGGTGGGGTGACAAAGCATTGGCATGTTCCCCCATAGCTTTTACTGGGGGGGGGGCATGTCCGGCCCCCTTCCGGTGGTGACGGCCTTGGACATACACAGTTAAATAAATAAATTACATTGTATTGTGGGTATGTAACTGTACAAGTAAACAGTTAAATTGACCTTTCCCCAAAAGCGCTGGCATCGTATAAAAAAGTTGGGAAAGGGCATTCGAGTCTTGAAATTTCATATAACTCGTACACCCCAAATAACTACTCGCTGACCTTTGATTAGAAATCTTCATCAAAGGATCGTGCTTTGCCACATGATGATCGGGATTCACGGGAACAAAGGCTGTCGAATCCGTTATATTGAAATATTCCAGTTGAAGAAGAAAATATTACGAACGAAGGAGCGTTGAGAACAGAGTCAGAGGGGCGCGAGCCAGGCTCCCGCCTCCGATCTCCCCCCGTATAACTACTGAAGCCGCATCGCATTCTTTATCTCACCTGCTGTCCGGTTCCCCCTCTTTTACTGCACGCAGTGCTCAGGTAGGACAGACATGCAGTTCTCCATAGCTAATGTAGCCAACCCTGCTTTTAGTCCTCGCTACTCGTGTGCTCATTAATTATTGAGGACAGCACGGTATATAGCTACTGGTTTACCGGTCTGGGGGAATCTAGCTATATCTGTAGAGCCCTGCAGGACCGAGTTGCTGTGCTCAGCGAAAAGATTTATAAGCCCGGATACCTGCACAATTAGCTGCCTCTGTGCATGCATAAGCGATTATTTGAAAAAAGTACAAATTTAAATTTATGGATATTGGAGAGCAGAGCTGCAGCTCACATATCGCTGTCGCGGATTTCTTAGTCAGTCCTTCAGTTCATCTGCACTCGTCTCTGTTTTTCTCTCTCTCTGTCCAGTTCAACCCAGTAAATCTTATCTCTCTCCCTCGCTGCCTTCTGATTGGCTGTTCGCTCTTGCCTCTTTCCTCTGTCGGGCACCCCACCCCTCCTTTTCTTATCTGCACCCAACCCCTCCCGTTAATGACTTAATCTACCCGCTTATGCCCTGCGCATTTTTTGACGGTTGTCGATCAAAAAAGGACGTGTTGAGCTTCACACACTGAAATTCACCACTTTGTCGAATTCGCAGAGAATAAATTCAACTTGTTTTCTATGAGCAGGCAGTATACTTTTTCTTAGCTTGCCTTTTTGCGATGCTTTCATTCCCCGAAGTACCCGCGGCAGGATTCAAGCTGGTCAGCTGCTGCTCACCCCCTGCCCCTGCTCCGGAGTCCCCTGCTCAGCGCAGCTGCCTTCAGGCAAACTTTCCCCAACCAGCTCCCTTCTGGCTTCCTGCTCAGTCCTCGGCTGCTTCTTTACACACTGCCTGCCTGCCAGCCTACCTGCCTAATTAGTTAGCGGGAACGTGCCCCATCTCCCCCGGCTCTCAGCATCCTCCACAGTGTCCGGCCTGTCCACCTGTCTCTCTCTCTCTCTCTCTCTCTCTCTCTCTCTCTCTCTCTCTCTCTCTCTCTCTCTCTCTCTCGAGCATCGGCCGGGATCAAGGCTCGGCCACCGATGTCTGCTGACTCTTAATTAACAAAGGTGCGCGAAAAACTTTTATTTTTAATATGAAACTAATCACAAGGAGTGAGTATGCAATATTATATTCAGGGGATTGCAGCCTCAGAGCGTCAGTCCGGAACTCGAATCTGCGACTCCTGCATGCACTGACGCTGAAAAAAGTAGAAAATCACTCACTTGCAAATATGGCAAGCTGGGCGACCCTTGGGGGGAGGGGGGTGGGGGATTAAAGCGCGTGGACTCAAGCTGTGTGAGAACCCGAGCTGCGAGGCCTTCGTTGTGCTGGACTCCTGCCCCCATGCATCCTGCTTCCTTCCTTGTGCTGGGTTTCGAGCGGGCACTCGTGTGTCTCTAGGAGCAGCTTGCCGAGTCCCCTCACTATTATTCATCCAAACAATTTTAATCCTTGGGAACGGGTCGCTCTGCATCGGGATCCTGGCTGTTTATGCTCAAGGTGCTGGCTTCGTATTGGAGATTAAGGATACGGTGCTTGAGAAGGAGTGACCACACTGTTATCACTGCTAGGGCAGCAGTGGAGGGTAATTGAGGAGGGGAGAGAGGGCAGCAGTGGAGGGTAATTGAGGAGGGGAGAGAGGGCAGCAGTGGAGGGTAATTGAGGAGGGGAGAGAGGGCAGCAGTGGAGGGTAATTGAGGAGGGGAGAGAGGGCAGCAGTGGAGGGTATTGAGGAGGGGAGAGAGGGCAGCAGTGGAGGGTGATTGCGGAGGGGAGAGAGGGCAGCAGTGGAGGGTGATTGCGGAGGGGAGAGAGGGCAGCAGTGGAGGGTGATTGCGGAGGGGAGAGAGGGCAGCAGTGGAGGGTGATTGCGGAGGGGAGAGAGGGCAGCAGTGGAGGGTGATTGCGGAGGGAGAGAGGAGCAGTGGAGGGTGATTGCGGAGGGGAGAGAAGGCAGCAGTGGAGGGTGATTGCGAAGGGGATAGAGGGAAGCAGTGGAGGGTGATTGAGGCGGCAATATGATTGAAACTTATCAAATTGGTCATCAAAATGTAAATGCTCAAAATTCCAAGGAATATTTAATGTAGTTGAAAATTATAATTATTTTCCAAAATCGAATCCCAGGTAGGCAAAGGCGCAATCAGACGCGAATCTGGCATCGCAAAGAGAATTTCTGCAATATTCCTAGCCTGAGATCTGCCCGCTGCCCCATCATTGCGGCGCAGCTGCCGTCCGTTCGGTGGCTTTCTTTGATGAATTGATTTCTTCTGCTGTTTCAGTTTGAAAAGGCAAGAAAGACAGCAGGGAAAGGGAGAGCTGGAGCAGAGCACACGCGGTTCAAGACAGCTCAGTGGATTTTTTACTGAAGAGAATCTGCTCTTCTATGCTGCTATCATCACCATCAGCCTGCTCCCGGCTCTCCCTCATCTCCTTATTTTCCTTTTGACGCGAGCTGCGACACAATTCCCCCGTTTCGCCTTCGCCACCCCTCCAGGTCCGCCGCCCTTCTCTCGGCCATTCTGTCCGCTCCCATGGGGTGAGGGAGAACTGTGGGGGGGGACTGCAGGACGCCCTCTGAGCAAATGCAGCTGAGGCAGGGTCGGTCGGCTGTTGTTGAATTCGAGGCCTGGGGTTGGACACCGCCCAGAGCCAGTCCTGGCGGCGGTCCCCCCACCCCAGGCCTCGCAAATCGTGCGTCGCCGAAGCCTATGAAAGCCCAGCCGCTGCTCCGGGGGCTCCGACTGCAACCGGCGGACACTTTGACAGTTTGATAGGCTGACAGCCCTGGGGTGACTCTGTTTTCAATAAAACTCTCTCAGCCGTCTGCAGGGCAGCCAACCGGAGACTGAGGCAGCTACACTGCTGAAGAGCAGCCGTGAGCTACTGCCGCGGCAAAGTCACTCCTTGCTTCAGACGCCGATAAATATTTTTTGCGTAAGTTTCTTCCCACATCGCAGTAAACAGGCTGGTCCGGAAATCTTTTTCTCTGAAACAACTTTCCCTCACAGAATAGGCAGGTCCCGCTGCCCACCCGGCATGTTCAAAAGCAGTTTAGACTTTTAGGCCATCCCAGCTGCCACCCCCCGCCTGCCCGTTAAATATACAATAATCCAGTCTAGCGCGTGTTTGCCAAATACACTCTCCATGGCAACGGTTTCTCTTGCCGTCTCTCTCTCTCCCTGCGTCCCTCTCTCTCGCCAGATTCCTCAGTCACCTCAGTCGGGTAGGTGGGGAGGCTGCAGTGCAGGCCCAGGTGCGACTTAGGCGGGGCAGCAGCTGATGCAGCAAAATGATTGCATTTATAGGGGAAACTTGCAGCGAATACTGCGACCGCCCACCCCAAAATCGCAGCCTCCTCTCTTTGAGTCGCCTTCTGGCTTCCTTCTCCCCGCGCCTGCCTGCAGTCAATAAGCAGTTTGTTGAGTTATAATAGTGCAATTCCTTTGCAAACAGGAGTTCTGCTTCTCGTGAGCCCTTTTTTGTCTCTTAAGTTTTTCTCCTTTGTATTTCTTGTCTTTCCGCCCAGATTAGTGTACCACGCACCCGTTGAAATGAAAGCCAATTGGTCTCTAAATCTGCTTTCGCTGAAGTTTTCGCAGCTAAGGGCTGGCCTTTGACTTTTTTAGATAAAGAGGCAGGGGCTCCCTGGCGCACTTTAAGCGACATTGTCACACTTTAACCGGCGAGAGCCATTACTGCCCACTCCGCCGACGCCTCTGAGAAGGCACACACACAGGCACAAAATCACACAGGAGTGTACAGCGGCCCTAACTTTACCTTAATCGCTAAGCATGTTCACTTCCCTGTGCCTTGGGGATTGGCCCAAGCCGAGATTCCAATTTAGCCCCAAAATAATGCGACTGCACTTGGAATCGAGCCTGGCCATAGACAGTTGCATTCCGTAATTTTCCCCTGCGACTGTCCCTTCCAGATGCTGAGATTTGGCAGTCTTTTCCCAGACTCAGTCATAGAGTTCTAAACAATGGCATCTGAAGTAAAGTGTAAAAAATGTAAAAAGCAGTGATTGCTACAGAAAATGAGAAACTTTGCCCCATGTGATGAATCAGGAAAAGTAGTCTCAAATCCATCCAGAGTCGGCTCAGTGTACTGGTGTATCAGCAAAACAGAAAGATGGCTCACTGTATAAAGCAACAGCATATGATTATCGGCATTTTGAAATGCCAGAGCTGATGCCCCGGGTCCCCGGAGAGCCCAGTGAAGCCGCTGTATAGTCCAGCCTCGTGAGCCATCTTGTGGTTTTCACAGCTCTGCTTGCCAGGCGCCAGGGATGTGGGGGAGACTGAGGGGGTTGAGATAGATGAGGATGAACTACAGTTTTTAAGAGAGATAATGGAATATGAGGGGTAGAATTGAGTGCGTGAGAGCAGAGATGAGAGAGAGGTGAGAGCGAAGATATGAGATAAGGAGAGGGAACAAAAGAGCCATGAGAGTGAAGAAGAGAGAGCCATGAGAGTGAAGAAGAGAGAGCCATGAGATTGAAGAAGAGAGAGCCATGAGAGTGAAGAAGAGAGAGCCATGAGAGTGACGAAGAGAGAGCCATGAGAGTGAAGAAGAGAGAGCCATGAGAGTGAAGAAGAGAGAGCCATGAGATTGAAGAAGAGAGAGCCGTGAGATTGAAGAAGAGAATTGTGGAGAGTGGAGAAAAGAGGGTTGAGAGTGGAGAAGTGAGAGAGGGAGAGTAGAGATGAGATAGGCGAAGGAAGAGAGGGAGATTGGAGACAGAGGTGGAGAAGAGAGTCAAAGCAGACGACAGGAAGCGGAAGTCAGTTGTTAGGCACAGAAAATCCCGTCAGAGGGAGAACGGGAAGTGACGGAGAGGTTGCCAGGGGAAGTGCAGCAGGCACAAGTTCAGCAATTTTTGTCAATATTTTGGATTTCATGCTAATTTTCTTTTACCCCAGATGAAAATGCAGCATAAGCAGCGAGCTTTGAAAATAGGAGTTCTTGCATCGAAATTGCACGAGGTCACAACACAGGTGTAAATTCCAATCTCGGAACTCCAATCTTAATTTCGAATTCGAATACGCAGATACCAGAACTTAAGTCCCAATTTTGAGTCCAATAGCTGGATTTCCAACTACGAGTACAAACCCAAAATTTGAATTCGGTTTTCTAAATCCCAAAAATTGCACCCCAAAATTCCTATCCATATTCAAATTCTCAAATCCCATTTCTCAAATCCCATTTCTCAAATCCCAATTCCCAAATCCCTATTACCAAATCCAAAATCCAAAATCCAAAATCCCAATTGCCTAATCCGATTTCTCAAATCCCAATTCCCAAATCCCAATTGCCTAATCCGATTTCTCAAATCCCAATTCCCAAATCCCAAATCCCAAATCCCGAATCCTAATTCCTAAATCCCAAATCCCAAATCCCAAATCCCGAATCCTAATTCCTAAATCCCAAATCCCAAATCCCAAATCCCAAATCCCGAATCCCAATTTCCAAATCCCAAAAATCCAATCCCGAATCCCAAATCCTAATTCCTGAATCCCAAATCCCAAATCCCAAATCCATAATCCCAAATCCCGAATCCTAATTCCTAAATCCCAAATCCCAAATCCCAAATCCCGAATCCCAATTTCCAAATCCCAAAAATCTAATCCCGAATCCCAAATCCTAAATCCCGAATCCCAAATCCCAAATCCCAACTCTCAAATCCCGAATCCCAATTCTCAAATCCCGAAAAATCCAATCCTGAATCCCAAATCCCTATTACCAAATCCCAATTCCCAAATCCTAAATCCCACTTCCCACATTGCATTTTTCGAGTCCTAACTACCCGATTATCCGCAGACGCAGCTCAGAATCGCCAAGTCGCCAAACAGCAGCAGCAGCAGCAGTCATGCAGAAGGCTATCCGAGTCAACGACTCCCAACTGCTGCACCTGTCGCTGAAGGCCCGGTCAGGATCGGCCAGTCAGGCTGGCTGGCTGCACAAGCGCAGTCTGGACACGGGCAAGTGGCAGCTGCGCTACTTCGTGCTCTACCAGAACCTTCTGTTCTACTACGACAGCGACAAGTCTGAGAAACCCTCCGGGGTCGCCCTGCTGGAAGGCTCCTACTGCGACAAGTATCTGTCGCTCAAACAGGTTGACAGGACTGAGAGACAGCAGTATGCGGTAAGTCCGGCTGGTGGGCTGTTAGACAATGGTTAGAGATCTGTTAGACAGGAGTTTTAAGTCTGCTCGACTGGGCAAGAGGCTTTAATCACGACACATTCGCGTGTCTCCAAGGTCGCGCTGCTTTGTCAGGCAGGAATGATCACGCCACATTCGCGTGTCTCCAAGGTCGTGCTGCTTTGTCAGGCGGGAATGATCACGCCACATTCGCGTGTCTCCAAGGTCGTGCTGCTTTGCCAGGCGGGAATGATCACGCCACATTCGCGTGTCTCCAAGGTCGTGCTGCTTTGCCAGGCGGGAATGATCACGCCACATTCGCGTGTCTCCAAGGTCGTGCTGATTTATCAGGCGGGAATGATCACGCCA